>JABUQX010024277.1:0-44728 GCA_015478945.1 Trachelipus rathkii
CCACCCTAACTTCAATGACAGCGATGACCCTCCACTATGGTAGACGGGCAATGTAGCGGTCTCCCTTGGCCCAGGTGGGCCACAACCGTCCCCCTCACAATCCCCGCCATTCATTCCTGTTATACACCTTCTTCTCGCCTCTACCAAACTCACATTCTTCTCCTTCAGACATTCCAGTTCACCGACTCAACCACTTTCTTCTTCGGTCTCCCAGCCGGGGTTCCCCAAACCACTCTCCACTATACATCCGCCTAACCACCGACTATCATTCATCCTTTCCACATGACCCAAACCATCTCAACTACTTTCATTTATTCTCATCATTTTTTCTTTTCCTCCTCCATGCAATCTTTCTACTTCGATTCATTTCACTCATTTTATGAATGCTCCTTCGACACTAGGATTGCTCTTTAAAGATTGATCCATCTGGAACAAAGTTGAATTGAAATCGATAGTTCTATTCCAGACCATCTGTCTTTCATCACTACTAAACAATAACACAGGTAACAGCTTACCCTCATGTAGAACCTAGCGCACTCAGCTTAGTCCCTTTACATTCACCAACGATTTTATATTGCAACAGCAACCTTCTTGCCATTCACAACTTTCCTACTACACTCTGCATCATCCATTTCCCTTCTCATCCAAACATACCCTAAATATTTAAACTCAGACACTTCTCAAGCTGCTCACCATCTACATTAACTACACCACTGAGGACTGTCCTCACTCACAACCTAACCTTACTCTTATCTACGTTTACTTTCAAACCCCCTCCTTTTACATACCCTGCAAACTCTCTACCAATCCTCTCAAACTCTCTCAGAGTTCGCCACACAGAACCAATTCATCGGCATATAATAGGTAGTGGCACTCCACTCATCTCATTCTCCATCATTTCTAACACATTTCCTGCCATCCCCACCTGAGATTCTTTCATAAACCCCATCCATATATAAAATCTGAATAACCAAGGAGACATAAACAACCCTGCCTCACTCGCTATTATTCCTAAACCAATCACCATTGACCACCATTGTATCTTACACCACGCTCACTAATCAGTTCAGTACACTTTTGATTTCCATCAGAAGCCTACCAACACCCATATATCACTAATACCTCCCATAAAGCTTACCCATCACTACATACGCCTGTTGCAAATCCATAAACCTTAAATTAATTATTCTTCTTTCCCCTCCTTTTCTTCAAATCATTGTTTTTAATGTAAAGATTGATCCACACATCCTCTACCACTCCTACGCACCTTGTTCTTCACAATCAGTCCTTCAGTCACCTCGACGCACTCTTCGACCAAATGCCAGCATTATACCTTCCCTACAACACCAAGTAAACGTATTCCCTATAATTTTCTACAGTTCCCCTTTCTCCTTCACCATACAAGGGTACTATTACGCTCTCCTCAACCTTTGGAACTGATACCTCCATGAAACGCTTTATTACAAACTTCCAAATCCAATCAATCACCATCTTCGCCTCCGCTCTTGATCATTTCACCAGAGATTTCATCTATACCTGCAGATTTACCATCTTCAACTTTTTCACTCTATCACCCATTACCTCCTCCTTATTAATAACCTCATCCCCAAAATATCTATTTCCTCTTGCACCATCGAAACCCACACCACATTCACTAACACCTTATCATTACTGTTAATATTGTGCAGATTTTCGAAGTGTTCTATCCACACTCCCCTCACATCCCATTCCATCAGTTACGAAAAGCACCATCCCTATTCATTAATTCTAAGCAGATTCCCCTTATTCTCATTCTTAAACCTTTCGCGCTTTCCTTCAGAAGAGCTTCCTATTCGCTTGTAAGCTTCATTCATCCTCCTTTCCAAACTGTTCATTTACCTTCTTTTTTTTCTCCTACGTATGCACCTTAGTATTTCTTTTTTCCGTCCTTAGATAATTCCAAGCATCATTTCTTTTGAACTTCATCATTTGCTTTTTAGTACATTCAACACGCTTCTTTTTTTACTTTAAACCGCTTTCATCCACCTCTTCATTCCACATTCGCTGTAACATTTCTTACTCCTACTTTAGCACAATCCACACACTTCCTTGCACTACTAACATTGCTTCCTTCATTTGCCCCCAGATTTGTTCAGTATCAAACTTGTTCACATTCAAACTGATTTACTACTTGCAAGCTTCTTACATACTTATCCTTATTGTTCTTTGCTCACTTAACTTCTCACTCTTAATTTTTACACTTACTTCCTTTCGTATCACCTTCCTCTCATCAAGCCCCCACTAACTTTTAATCTTACACATAGAACATTATAATGATTCGATAGTCCCATTCCCCTAAACCCCTCACTGGATTTAACAGTCCAACACCTACTTCACATTCCTTCTTCACCAACACAAAATCAATCATACTTTTCACTTCGATACCATGCCTCTACCTACACCACTCTAGTATACTTATGGATACGCTTGTGTTTAAAGAAGAAAGTATTACTTACAACATACCTCTCTCTTCACAGAAATCAATCACCTTCCTACCCATTCTCATTTTCTCCCGCCACCCCAAAACACCTGTTATACCATCCCTTTTTGATCACCTATCCAACCATTCAGAGTCCCCCAACACCTATCCAATCTGAAGCTCCTACTCAACCCCCCATCCAGAACATCATTGCAGATTATGTCCAAAAAATAGTACTCTCTAATGTTACCCTCAGATGACCATACGTCACAACCACACATACCTTGACCTTTCAAACTTAAATTTAACCATTAGAATTCTAGGACTCACACACACAAAGTCACTCCAGCTTCTGTACCACAGGTCACTCACAAATTGCAACTCCTTCTCTCCCTCTCTGATTCTTCCACACCAGCACGCACACATTCACACACACCACATTCAATTTCACCTTTTCCTTTCATCTTTGATTTTGTCACAGCCAGAGCCAAATCAAATTTGCCCTTTCTTAAATACATCCAATCACCTCTCTCTTCTTCTTCAACATTATCCTCTGACATTCCAGGTACCCATACGGATTCATACATTTCGCCGAAAATTAGAAGTTCGTTTACGCTGCGATCACGACCATCTCCGAGGCATGCGTTAGCATTCCTTGCAAAGATAAGTGACAGAGAGTAAGCAACCCAACTACCACCGCCCCTTGGTCGCCTTCTACGACAGCAGGACATACGGATGTGGGCAATTCTGTTTCTCCCCCGCACACCAGGGATATGGAGTAGTAGGGACGTTCTGTAAGTGTTACTAGAAGTGGGTGTGTACTTTAATCATCTGTATAAATGATATGTTGGATAAATGAGAGAAGTTATATGTTGCCTGGAGAATGAGTGTGTGAAGAATATGAACGCAAAAGAGAAAGACGCACCATTAAAAAATGGGAGGTAATTTCATCGCTTCGAGTATGCTTGTACTCTCCCTCTATATGTATATATATATATATATAATATATATATATATATATATATATATATATATATATATATATATATATATATATATATATATATATTATATATATATATATATATATATACAACCGTATATGCCTAAATGTGGTCGAGGACTAGCCTCAGTATTATGCTACTCTTTCTTGCCAACTCTGATTTCATCTAAAGTGCACCAATCTTCAAACCCTTAAAGATTATTCTCCAACTTGGTCCTGTCACTCTTGTGAAAACTCGCACACAGAAATCCAATTCCCCCCTCCCCTTACAAAACTCAATTAGCATCCTTCAATTAAATATCAATGAAATAAAAAATAAACCTAAAGAACTTCACCACACCCTTACTAAATGCAATATATACATAGCAGGTATGGAAGAATCTAATCTCTGACAGGACACTTCCACTCTAAACTTTCTAATTAGACAACTCTAAGACGAGACAAAAATTGATCCAAACATAGCTTCGGCTTCGTAACACTCATTTACAAAAAACATACAATTTCAAAGCACCACAAATCACATACAAAGCCTTATCAACAATGACCAAACATCCAATTACAAATCAATAGAAATACATGTATTTAAAAAAACATACAACCTAATTAATTTCTATATTCCCTCATCTACATCTTACTATTGGCCAAAGGATTATATCACAGACCTATCTCCCTTAACACAACATAATAAGCTAATATATTGGTCAGGGACTTCAATGCACATCACCCCACATGGCTTAACACCCACACTCTTACACAGTTTGGTGACCTACTTTTTAACAATTTACATGTACTCGGCATCCTTAAGAATAAAAACGAACCAACTAGAAGACCTTTACAGCATAACCAGAACTCCACATCCCCTGATATCTTCTCCTCCCAAATTCAAGTTACCACAACATGGAAAACTTTTAACGCACTATCTTAAAATCACATTCTAATACTTATCACAGTTTAGCATAAACACCCTCCACATACACATCTTTTAAAAGAACATACACCACCTACAAGAAAGCAAACTGGCAAGCTTTCACGGACTGCATAGAATAAGACTTGGAATCATTCCAAACCCCTGTGACCTCTTCTCCTCTCTCAACAAAACACTGCAACACTTTAATAAAATAATTTTGAAAGCATCCAAAAAACACCTCCCACATGTGTGCCATAAGCAATTGAAGCCCAACTTCTCACCTGAAATCCGAAATAGAGACCTTGATTAAACAAAGAAAATCGAACAGACAAAGCCGACAATCGAATCAAGACAAATTAAACCAAATCACAGACCTTAACAATAGAATAAAAATCTAATTAACTTAAATCGAATTAAGAATTGGCAATAATACGCCCAAACACTAAACCATAAGACTAGAACAGGTAGAATATTCCTCACAAAAAAAATCCATACTTCACACACACACACACACACACACACACACACACACACACACACACACACACACACACACACAGCCCCCTCCAACCCACGAGGCTATTTGTAAGCAAAACAATAAAATCCCCAACCCATAAAACAATTCAATATTATTATGCCACATTATTCAAAAATCAGCCACAAACCTGCACTCCCCGCTATAGACAAACAACAATTAAACGACTTTTAAAGTCAAAAAACCAATCAAAAGAACCCCCCCCCCATTCGCTCTTCGAGAAGTATTGAACACCATCAAAAACCTTTAAAACGTCCAAACAGGAACCTGATCAAATATGCAATATTCATCTCAAACACTTGGGAACCAAAGCTATTGCAATCATAACCCAAATATTTAACATTGCATGTCAAACACACACACTCCCAAGTGCTACTAATGGAAGCATATACATATAATTCCAATACTATAAAGCCCAACAAATCACCCAACATCCCAACTCCGTCTCCGTATAGATCTATAGATTTATTATCTACAATTTCCAAGTATTAGAAAAATTGATCTTTAATAGAATAATATCTCCTTTCGTTCCCTTATCTAACTCACAATATTGATTTAGACAAAAAGCACTCCACTACCCCTCTCCCAACTGACCTAACAGAACTCATCCTACAGATTTTAATCAAAACCTTTCCCCCATCTCGCACTCACCTGGTACCAATAGATATTAACTAAACATTCGACACTGTTCCCCATCACATTTTAATATATAAAGTACTAAGCAGAAACATAACCATTAAAGACAAATAAATAACAATGTAACTCATATTTTGTTTATCTATATTTTTTTATGTTTTTATAGGTGTTATTTTTTTAGGCGCTGTTCAGAAATCACTTTAATTTTTGCGTATCATCGATAGTTTTTGAGATATTTGTACCTTCATATTTTCTATGTATATACTCACCATTTCTTTGTGGCAGCGTGTTGATGTGATATATTGTATTATTATAATGATATATAAGACAACATTATGGAAGGGTGTTTTGGGAAGTAAAAAAAATTAAAAATAGGACAATACCGTAATGGCATTGTAAATACTTTGATGATAATACCATTCTTGAAATTAAAAGTGCTTTGACGATCGAGATTTTCTAGAGGGAAGACTTTTATCTTTTCTGAATAGAGACCATAAATAGTCTCCAGTCATGGCAGTATCCAATGGCCCTTGGTATCTTCTTTCCATTGTTGTGATGTCCTTATGAAATCTCTCTCCATGCTCCTCGCATGAATGCATGAAATGTACCTTTAGGGACATACGAAAACCAAATTCCTTGAAACTTCCAATATTCTTTGCTACTAGCTGTCTGTAGTTAGGATCTTTGTGATTTCCTAGGAATCCACGAACTACACCACGAATTGCACTTCAAGCTTCTCTTTCAACATTCGTCATCGCTCTTTCAAGTTTCTCCGACTTCAGCATTGCGTTTATTTGTGGTCCAACAAATATGTCACCCTTGATCTTAGCATCAGATAGTTTGGGAACCGTAAGATTATTTCCTGAAATGCTTCTCCTCCGTGATCTTAAACCTTCACAAACTGTTTTACCAATCTTAGTTTAATATGAAGTGGAGGTAATAAAACTTTGCTCAACTCTGCTACCGGCTTTCTGAGAACATTCAACTTTCCTTGCTGCAGTTCAATTCGTGGTGGCCACTGAACTTCCTTATTATATTCATCATCAACTCTGCTTCCCATAGGCAAAGGTAACATGAATACTCTGTGAATCCCCCTTGCAAACCAAGCAAGAAGGCAAGCATCTTGAAGCCATAAATATCCCACTGGAAATCAGCATAAAATATTTTGTCAAGAAGTTGTTTAACATTATCATAGGTTTCTTTTTTTTCTGTACAGAGTGTGCAATAAGGAAAGATGGATATCATTTTCCATTGTGTAGGAACACTCCTTTGAGACTTAGTGTTGAGCTGTCTATGAACAGACGTCATTCTGCACTATCATGCTTCAGTCCAACAGCAGTAAACAAACTATTCACATCTTTACAAAAGCACAGTTCGCTCTAGCATGATAGTAGATTTCAAACTCCTTATGTCGTCCCCTAGTATATTCTATTCTTTCAGTCATGATGTTTACAGTTCATCTTCTGACTTTGTGAGATTTAAATCCCAGATCAGATCATCTAGTTCATTCTGACTTGAAAAGTGATGATCTGAAGTCATTCTTGGTATGAAAGATTCTTCCATTTCTTCTTTACTGCTTGCTACCTGTTGACTCTTCAGATGAAATATCTTTGCATCTTCTGTCTGCAAAGACGGAGGCACGTACATACAGCAACGACATCAAAGACTTGAATGACATTAGTCAAGCATGCATTTTTAGGAACATGAATATGTTATAATGACTTCAACATTCGGTGTAGATCAAAAGTAACACGGTTAGACATTATGAGAAGAAATAAACTTACATTTTCTTATGGTTGAGGTACTCGTAAGCTGTCATTATGCGAGATAGGTGTTATAGATGATGGTGTGTCTGGGTACGTTGGAGCTCGTCTTTCTTTACCTTTTCTGTACATTGTAACATATCAATTACAATGACAAACTAAATATATGATGCAGTTCTTGACTCTACTACTGATAATTTCTAATTAATTAAAGACAATATCTAGCGAAATAGACGATCTTGGATAAGTGATTAAGAACTGAGATATGAGCATTACTAACGAAGTAACAAGAAGGACGCAGTATATATGAACAAATGCCCATTGTAATGAATGTAACGGGCTCTGTAGTACATAACAGGCTATGATTGTCGCAATATGAGTTAGCATCCGTGCTGAGAATATGACGCAAATCGATAATTATTCCGAACAAGCTCGTAGGAATAATGTTAGGATTAATCGACCATAAATGAAAATGCTAGGAATCTTACTACTTATGACAAGAAAGGAAGAAGATAGTCACGATCTAAGGTCTCTATAAAATCTACAGCACAGATGATATGTTCTGTATTTGAAAGATTTATTTAAACAAGCTAATTCAATTATTTAAGATAAAGTCAATAGAAGTAAGAGAGCGTGATATCACTAAAGGAGGGTGAAGCTTGGAGAGCAGTGACTCGCGATATGTTGCTATTAGGTATATATATCCGTCAAATAGCATTTGGATATGTACAAGATCAGCCACTCCTAGTATATAATGTCTCCCCGTAGTTTCTAAGAGCGGAAAACCATAGATCAGCAAGATAGGAAAGTATATATATATATATATTATATATATATTATATATATATATATATATATATAAATATAAATATACATATATATTAATATATTATATATATATATATAGTATATATATATATATATATTATATATTATAATATTATTATTTATTATATATATATATATATTATTATATATATAAATATTATATTTATATTATCATAAATAATATATATATATATAAACTATATATATATTATATTAATATTATATATATCTAGTATATATTATATATTATAATACTTATTATAATATATTATATATTATATATATATATATATATATAATATATATTATATATATATTATATATATATTATATATATATTATATATACTTATATATATATATTGATTCTGTATGCCGTCGTTGTGAGATCGGACGTTACTGGCAGAGACAGCCTTGGAAGGATGAAAGGTCTGTAGAAGATAGTGAGAGTAGAAGAGAATTAGTGAGAGTAGGACAGAATAAGCTACCAATAGTTTACTAATATTGAAAATTAGTAATATACCGAATTTATGACTAAAAAGAAAAGTTATGAGAAAATTACACGTAAACTCTCGCGTATATAAATATACTTAATTTTTAATCATATTAGATAAAAATTTAAATCAAATTATATAAATAATTACAAGATTTAAAAATTTTATATAATATAAACTTATTACATATGTTAATAATGTGTGCATACTCAAATAATTTTATTATATTATTTTGTCTTTGTGTCAATATATCAAATACTGATATATCGATATTTTTAGGTTACAGAAATTATGAAGTATATAATGATGTTGCGACTCTGTATATATATTTTTATGATATTATGAAAATTAAATATGATTATATAGGTCTATAAATGGAATATTATGATGATCGAAGTCAGTTAACATTATTTACGCTCAATAAAGATGATATTGGTATGTTTCGCAAGCGTGGTACAGGACTATGAAGATTTATCTTACGCAGTCGCGTATATAGGGCGCAAGCGGCTATGCGAGAACCCGAAAATAATGGCTTTATGCCTTTGCTAGAATTGTAATGTCTTACTATAGATAGTAATTCTTCAACTCCTTAGCAACGGAGGGATATAGAGACATATTTTTTGCGTGAAGACGCTAAAAGTCCTATCTGAGAAGTAGATCATATGGAGATACGAGTTTTTGTAGCTATATGGAAGATAGATGCTAGTATCTATACTATTCTAGATAAGTGGGAAATAGACTACCTATATAGAGAGTAGTTTAATACTCGAGGTACATAGGTCATTCGGAAAACAATTGCGCCGAGATAATGATATTTTATCAGATGATTGCCTATGATTAGTATTTTATATATGAACATATTATATAATATAATAATTATTCTTTATCGTAGCCACGTGTATATAGAATATGAATATCTTGATGCAAAAAAAACGCTCAAAGTAATCTGGGCTATAGCCCTTCCTGTGAGTTGTTATATTTTTGGTTATATATATATATGAGTGTTTGCATCACCATATAGCATTATGAAAAAAATGAATAATGTCATTTTTAAATTTATTTCAGTTTTAAATTTGATTTAATAGCTCACGTAGTTTAGATAGAAGGATAAGATAACTTGCTCCTGACAGTGTTTTTTTGTATAATTTACAGAATACCTCAATATAAGATGTTAGTTACACGTATGCATATCTATATATTATATAGTATATACTATATATATATATCTCAAATGTAACTGAGTCGCCCTCCAGTCGCGCCGCTAGGCTAGAGAGCGCAGGTAGGGAATCAGGGGAGGTCCATAGAGCACCATTAAATTGTTTTTATTTTTTCGTACGACACATGAACAGACGCCATCTTAGAAATATTTTTAGACACTTATTTAAATATAAATATGTAGAGTCAGCATTCGTATTTCGATATAAATTCCTATTTCCTGTTATTGTGAAAGGTTAAATTTACGATTAAGATTAAATTATATAATTAAATTATTATCAGATACGCTCCTAGTTAGTTAATATATCAAATCTCTAGATTTCAAGTCTTCATTGACTTAAATTTCTCAAAACATCAGGTAGACTATCTTTGAAAAAAATGCTCATAAAAATGACATAAAACTCGCTAAACCTTTGCAAAGGTCACCATGGTAAAAACTTCGAACTTTTGTATTCGTTAAGTATTTGAAAATATGATAGTCAAACAAATAATTACGTAGAAATTTGGCAAACTTCAATATTTTTTTGTTCCGGAAGCCATACAGTCTGTGGGTCACTACTGCTGGACGTTAACCCTCTAATGATTATTATTCGTCATTATATATATATATTATATACTATATATTTATACATATTATGGAATGATTTTAATAATAAATGATGCAAGACAATTTATAAATGTAATCCTATAGCATATTTGATCAATACTCTGAACGGGTGTAAATGTGCATAATATATCTTCAGTATATATATATATGTGTTAATATTTATATACTAAGTAGAGTTCTCGAAAGCCAAATGAATGTATTATAGTAAATAGACAGATGGAGATTTATGATGGAAGATATGTAGAGTATAGGCATCACAGCACAGGTGACTCGGGTTTGTACACGAAGGAGCTCTTGGGAATAAGTTCTTACAAGGCATTCATAGTGTGGATCGTGTGCAGATTGTATGACGCATATGTGTAGCAAGTTTCTACCAATATGATGTGGTCACTCATCTCTATGTGCCTGCTGCCAAGTCTGATGACCCGTCAAAAGGAAGATCTCTTTAGCCGAAGTCTAGACTCGTCATATCTTCGATGAAGCGTAGCATATTTTCTCTATAGTCTTATATAGTATACTTCTGAATAATACCTATACTTGAAAGAAATATAATAGTGAGATGTAAAGACTTTTATTGGACCTTGCCTCTCCTCTAGTACATATACATCTGTATAATATTATAGAATATAAAATCAGAATAAATGTAGTTAATATTTAATTTACGCTCACTCTTCTTTCTAGCGTATTTAAATTTTAACTAATTTATTTAAGGATGATATTAGTAATTCATATAAATATTTCCCATTTTTCTTTTCTAGAATTTTATATTTTCAGCGATACCTATACTTTATATATATATTTATTAATATATATATGTGTATACATAATTTATATATTATATAATATATATATATACGTGTCATATATATTGAATATATATATATATTATATATTATATATATATATATTAATATATATATATATAATATATATATATATTATATATATATATTATATATATATATTATTAATATATATATATAATATTATATATATAAGGTATATCTATATAATATATATAGCCTATATTTATATTTTATATTAATATATACTATATATATATATATATATATATATATATATATATTATATAATATTATATATATTATATATATTATATTATATATAATATTATATAGTAATATATATGATTTATATATTATATATATATATATATATAATATATTTATAGTCTATATATATATATATTATATATATATTATATCTGTGCTGAGGTGATGATGTTGTAGTTTTGATTTTCTTGCACAGGGTCAGGTGGTACAGGATTTTGCATTACTACGCGAGCAGAAGTTGTCTGAGACGTGAATATTGTGTAGTAAGATATATAATAGATCAGTATTTTACTAATGCTTTCTCAAGAAGAAACGCTCTGCTATCATAATCTCTTAGCTATAGAAATGATAAAATATGATATCTGATAGACTAATAATGAGAGAAGAAGAATTTTGTACTTCTCGCGCATATAATAAATATACAATGTGTATTTATATACCTGTGCATAAGACTTATAAATTGAAATGATTTTCTAAGGAGATAAGACAGATACAATAATTTAGGAGATTAATAATAATCAATATTTTTAAAAGATAGAGTTAATAGGTGTATAGAGTTACACTTACTGAAATGGTATGTCATAAGATATTACATATGATTATAGACTGATTGAAGCGTGTGTAACAAGAATAATGCAGAGTCGAAGTATGTTATCATGGTTTTTAATATATTAAATCAGTAGAGTAGATGGCCATGAGGAAATATGAATTTAATGTCTCATACTCTTGACGATATATCATTTAATTTGTATTATTTATGGGTACTAAAATAATAAGAGAGTGGATTAGAGGTTAGAAGTTGGCGATAAGTCAGAGGGAAAGGTAGTTAGAAGATAAGAGTAGAATGTAGATTAGCGAGTGATAGGGTGACCTGTTATATATAACAGACTAGATTGACAATGAATTATGGTTCTATAGTAGTGTGCGAATCTGTATAAGTATAGTCTTGTTGTATTGTATTAAACAACAGTATATATTAAGAGTGAGACTCAATATGGTCAAGCTTATGTGTAGTTATATATATAGGATTGAGTGTATTATAATGTTCAATTGATGTATATAGAGTTAATGGTTATCTATTGTTAAGTGATGCTAGAGAGAATTGATAGTGATGTGGTAAAGTTACCTTTATAGACAATGAGCTGAGTGCGAAAAAATTGATATAGATGAGCTAGTAAAACGTCTCTTAGTCTATACTCATCTAATCTTATTGCATGTGTATTTTATAGGATGTGTATATTTTTAGGTTTATAGAGAATAATGCATGAGAGTGTAGCTCACGGTCAAAGTTATGAATTGGATAGGTAATTGGTAATATGTTCAAGTGATGACATAATGTAATTCATTTGGTGTATATTGCTAATACATTAGTTGATGTACATAATATTTGTAATATGAATTGTGCTCTAGTGAAATTCAGAATAATGTGAATTGCTATGATAAAGGAATGTTGAAGTGCAAGTAGGTATTTGTCACGTTCTCGAGTGCTAAGTAAGGCAAGAGTATCTAATATTTAATGCTTATAATATGTGATCTGGATTGCGCTCATGGATGTATCTGTGTGTGAGGGAGTATCGGTTGTCTGGCCTCTTATGTAAGCGTGGGGATTAACTCCCCATTCTAGAGCGGAGTCTCAGAGGGCAAGTAGAGCGGATCGATCTTTGCTCTTAGCTGACTCACTCCTCTTGTGTAAAAGAAGACTCGTATGGCGTTTGACTCTCTTTTCACAACCACTCGCGATCAATAAGATCTCTCATCTAGAGAGCTATAAGGGGGACTCTCTTACTTTCTCGTCTATATCTCCATGTCATATATTATTATACTCACTTAATTTCTTTCTGTGTTCCGCGTGCTTATAGTCGACCTAATCTCACGCGAAGGTGAAGTTCATATAAACATGGAGTGATTGAACTGTTATAGTGAGTGGTATATTATAAATATAGTATATTAATATCTATAGATGATTCCTAGATTATAGTGTGATATATAGATTTTATAGGTAATGGAATTCTACCAGATTGATAGCTATGTTACATCAATACTAGTGATATTACAACACCATGGCGCCAGACTTTTACGATATCCATAAAGTACGTAAATGTAATATGTGACTACAGGTTCATATCAGAATAATAAGTATTAAGAGCTTAAGTGAGAAGTTAGTATAATAATGCATGGTGAATAGATACAGTGTGTATGTGTGTTATGTAGCTCGATGAGCTCCTGTGAGGTGATAATTGGTGGACATGATTTGAATGGCTAGAAGAACTTTTTTTGTGTTGTATTTTGAGATTATAGAGAAGTAAATGTTAAATTAACCTACATAACAAATCACACACACACTCTTTCTCTCTCACATATTTGTCAACTCAATACTCGAAATATTTTTTACATAAAAGAAGATAATCCATCTCATTGCCATAATTTTATCTCAATTCCAAATGAATAGGTAATTTAAATTCTTAATAGTACTTTAATATATAAACTTATATTCATAATAAGATTAAAATGCAGAACAATGGTATTGTCATTATATTAAAGGTATTAGTCAGTTATGAGACAGTACCCTGAGGATCATCACTATTGCCATAAAAGAATGAAGTTGCTCCATCCCAATTGCCTATATGGAATTAATGGAAGAAAAGTTAAACATGTGCGAGCAAAATTAATCATATTATGGTTGTATGACATAATCACATAAATTTTATATGGTAGTAATGGTACTATAAAATTAAAAAGTCTCCTTCAAACAACTTGCGTAATCTTAGGGGGAATAGAAGTAGAGTTCAATTCTCATATATACTAAATATTATATCTAATGGATATAGTAGTAGATCTAAAAGAATTGTAGGGATCACTGAATTTATATGTTATAGATATGTGTCTCCCCCTCTCAGATTGAGAGAATATTAGTTTGTTCCTTCATTTTATTTATATCAAACATTTTCTGCAACAATTAGTTTAAAATTAAAATATTCAATAAATACGACAAGAGAAAAAATAAATTAATTAATATGATATGAATAATGAATAATTAATAAACAACTAGTAGTTCTCCACTCACGATATAATGCGTCGCTATTAATTAACTTGAGAAAGATATGGAGTTAATGGGTATTGTTAATGATATTAATGACTTAAGCTTCAAATAATATTACCACTTGAACTATCTCATTATACTCATTAATTTGAAATTTGGAAATATATATATGTCAGGCCTATGAGTGTATATTTTTATTTATTGATGTGGAAGTTGTATTATATAAAAATTAAACAAAACTCTTTATACGTGATTTGAGCTAAATTTAATGAAGTAATTGAATATATTTTCTCTAAATGGTATATATGTGGATTTTTTAGAGATTGATTAAGGTTTAAGTGATCAGATGGTTAGAGAATAAAGCTCACATCAATAATAGAAGATTAATCTCTGAGTGTGGAGAGAGTAGTAAGTCGTTGTACGATATAAAGTATGTGACTCTGTATATCGTGTCCATTGATAGTCTGCTAGGTATTCATCGTGTGCTTAGCTGCTTGCTCACTGAATGGGGTCCCTTGTACGCGCCAAGGAGATACTATTCCGCAGTATGGACTATATGCCATTTTTTGTCGAGCAATACTAATACGTGAATCTTGCTCTCAGCGACGCTTAGGTAAGGACGTCGGTAGTAAGGATTCACTTGTATGTAGTGTCTAAGGAGTGATAGATCTTAGGTGAGGTGGGACACTGACGATAAGATCAAGCTAGTAGAAGGCTTACTGACACTCTGTACTCTTGACGTGTAGTTGGTCCGCACCTGCAGGACGCTTGATAGTTTGGGAAAGTAGTGTGAGTATAGTACGTTAGCAAGGAGAGTTGTTCATGAGAATGACGATGATCAGTAGGTCAATGCGACATCTGTGACAAGAAGAAACTGTGATAAGTTGTTGATTGAGTTGATGAGTGGTTCTTATAACTGCCATGTTTTACCAATGTTTACGACATAATTCGTGACGAATTTCGCAATAAGTATATTCCTCTGACCTAATTAACGAAGATATTATTTGGCTGTATTTATACATTATTCGAAAGGACGTTTCATAATGGAATGAATGTTGGGAATGGATTAGCTTATATGAAATAAATTTTCTCATTTTGAATATGAATGGAATTGTGTAATTAAGCTTCAAAGGATTAGTAGGGTGTTTAGTCGCATGATCATGTCAAAAATGAATGGTATGTATGTTGCTTCTAATGGTATGATAGATTAGGTTTTGGTGTTTTGGGTGCGTGGTGTCTAGCTCAATTTTGTGATGAGTGGTTAGGTTCTGATGCTTTAGATAGAGAAAAATAAATAATGAAGCTTATTAGATGTTGAAGAGAGTAGCGTTGATCAGCGATAAAATGAGTCTTGTGTGACTATCCTATGGAAAGTCTGCTTCAGTGATTGCTATGTCGTGGATCGCTTGATGCAGCTTTTTAGCTTAGATAATAGCGCCTCCAATAAAAGTAGTAATTCCTATATTGGTATGTAATTACATTGTATATATAACTGATTTAATGGTGCAGTTTAATGTTACAACTAATTATATATATTATAGTATTACGATTATGATAGCTTACCTAGTTGATTGAGTATGTTGTGGGTTGCATAGTGATCTGTTTTGTAAATTTAATTAGTTTTATGTGTAAGTTATATATCTGTAAATTCTCCATAAATGTTCGGTGATAAGTCTCTTGACTTAATTGTCTCTTATATAGTTCTATTTAAATCATATAGGAATATTTAGGATATGATAACCGCAAAGTTTCTATTATAATATTTACTATCTTTTTCTGCAAAATTTAATTATGTTTTATAATATATGAAGATAATAAATATTAATTAAGATATATTTACCTCTCACATAATTCGAAAGTCATATACTTACTATTTGTATCTTGTTTTGGGTAGGTGATCTCTAGTTATGGTATAGATAATCTATATATATAACTATTTAAGTTTATCATTTATTATAAGGTGATATTAAGTTTTTGTCTGGTCTTAATGAGTTTTGAATAAATTAACGTATATGAAATTAAACTAATATTAATAATATAGGTAATATTAATAAAATTATCATGAAATGACTATAGTATGACAATAATATTTATTCTTTTAAGTATCTGTTACATTATTAGTGGTATCTATCAATAGTAGGTATTTAATTTCTGAATGGGATATACATTCTATATAAGATACATATATATCAATATAGATATCTCTTCATAATGTGAAACTTTGACTAATGATGATAAACTAAAAATGATACCTAGGCAGTACTCTTATGTAACTTCATTTAAGTTATGATATATTAGTTGTGAGAGATGATAAGCTACTATAGTCGGAGGTATAAATAGAATAATTATATATAGCTAAAAATATCTGTGAGTAATGCATTTTATTACGTAACTGAATATGATTATTACTTATCTGATTTATAATATAATGAGAGATTTTATGACTTACTATTTACATTGTTGTGTCTGTCCATTCTATAAAATTTAAAATTATAAGCAATGATTAATTAAAAAAAATGTAAATATATATTTAATTAACTTAATAATCTAATATAAAATTCCATCTTATGTGATTGAGAGGCTTTATTATTTGCTAATATAACATTTCGAATCTTGGTTTATATTTTTCAATTTATAAAATAAAATTGTGGCATATATTTTTGTCTACGCTGATAAGATATATTGTGGCATGTTATATAATGTTAATCTTTAAGATACATATTTAAATATTAACTTATTGATAGCATACAAGATATTTTTACTAAAATATAAAATGAACTTCATAAAAGTACTCGTCTTCTCGTATTGATGGTGTTATTGGGAGTCGGAAATAATTATACTATGATTTCCGCCCAAGTTAAAATAGGCTAGTGTTAAGAAAAAAATTCTGTTCATTACTGGCCAATATTTCTATGTAGTATGAAAGCGTCTATATTTCATCCTAGCATAACAAAGAGATCTCACTATCTCTTAGAGCACTACATGGCAGGCTATTGATTTAAATATCTAATTAATGTAGCTGGATTCCTCTTTTTCGGCTAATTGAATGCGAAAGAAGTCCGTGGAAAAAATTATATATTTCAAAATTAAAAAGATTGAATTAGTGGAACAGAGAAACGGTGGGCAGATGAGATATAAGGCATAGTATATTATCATTAATGAATTAGAAAAATATAATATCATAATCATAAATAATTATAATAATAATAAAAAATAATAAAAATGCAAGATAATACTGATTATAATATAATAATAGTCATATAATAAGGCTTAAAATAAAATAATAATGATATTAATAAATGAATATAATAATAAATAATAAATAATATTAATAAAAATAATAATACAAGCAATAAGATAAATAATTAATACTAACAAAAAAATAATAAACCTTGAAATGTTTACTATAATAATTTAAATATTAATATTACAAAAGATATACATTATAAAAAATATATAATCAATATTAAACTTAATTTAATATAAATTTTAATTTATATAATTCTATATATAATAATAATAATAATATAAAAATAATAATAATAATAATATAATAAATATATAATATATATTAAAAATAATAATAACCATAGATATTATAATTTTATCGAATTTTTCATTTATTGATTTTCTATTTAATATAAAAATAATAATATTAATTAAAATCATGTTATATAAATTATATAATAATAAATAAAATAAATGATATCATTAAATTAATAATGTTAATATTAAATGTTTGTTTATTTTTATAAAATGAATACCATTTTTGGTAAAAGTTTAAAATTTTCAGATAATTTATATTTATTAATGGTATTATATTTATTATTCCAATAAAGATAAGAATATGACTACATGTAACATCATACTAGAGTGAGATGCAAAAAAATAATTATTCTAGATTTAAACTGTATTAGGACCATAATTTTGGGCGGGACTTTAGTTTCAGAACTTATTTTCGCGACCATATATTGTAATACGAAATATTTAAATAAACCTAAAAGTTATGAACACAAATAAAATGACATAAATATTTATTACAAAACAGATTTTTTACAATTCTAAGAGATTTTAACTATTTAGGAGGCAAGTAGTGGAGTGTATTCCTCTTCTAGTCATCTCTAATGGCAAACACTCGAGGTCTCTTTAACTGGTTCAAGCCATCTTGTTGCTGTTTTATCAGTTTTGGTGATCTTGGTGGTAGGGTGGAGGAAAGGTTTGCTCTCTTTTGCCTGTTTGAACTATCTACTTAATGTTAACACCTTATATAATAGGTTCCTACATAACTCTCAGACCTCTGAAATTATGCTTGGTAAGAGTATGTCTAAATAGTCAATAACGGATCTATCTTTATTTCTATAGAATTGTCTGTGTGTGCCTTACAATATTTGATAAATTCCATAATAATTTCTACCGTGAAGAGTGTTACCATATTATATTTATTGTTGTGGTATTTCATCATCTTGGATTGCTTCAGATACTTGGCAACATATTACTATCCCTACTACGATTCCTATTTGCAAGTGTGTTACCTTAAGCATAACTTCTATTTTGTATTCGCAATGACAGGCTGTTTCTCATGTTCAGACTTGTTCTGAAATATAATATGTTGAATCTTCTTCGTCTGATTGGTATATGAGACGGTCTAATTTATCCTCTTACTTGAGTTTTGTTTGTGGAGTATGAATTAATCAATCTACTTCCTTGAGGAGTGTCAGGTATTTTGATTACAAAAAGTTTGTGTTTCTACTACGGGATTTTGTTGTTCTTCTGTTTGAATCCTATTCTTGTATGTTAACATTTTGTTCATCATGAAAATAATTTAGGGGGAATAACTCACGTAAGAAGTGGTTTTGGATGTTTCTATGATCATTATCTAATCCTTGTCTGTCTACTTCCTTCGGATAATTTCATTACTGTTCTTTCTGTTGATTATATTTTCGGGAATCCTATGTATTTTTGAATCTTTTGGCATATTCTGATTTCTTCAAATTCATCATTGATCAAATGAAAATATTTCTTATCTGTGTAATACTTTTTATTGTCCTGTCACATTGAAAGGAAATCATTCATTACAATTAATTCATCCGTGTGACAACCTGAAAATAATTAATTTTGTTGAATTTAAGACTGATTATAATGGATGTTCATTTAATTAGCTTAATTTGATATCTTTTATATTAATTATTGGATTCCTTATAATAACAATAAATTGGTATTCCTTCTCAATAATTCATTTATTGTATCTCATAATTATTTTAGAATAAATTCAATTTGTTCTGGTTCTTTAAAATCACTTATCTTAGCAAAATAATTAAAGAGTAATTAATTAAATAATTAATAATACTTAAAATTATTCAATATATTCTCTTTGTGTTGGCATTGTTCTGTGTTGCTAGTATTTTTCAATTACAGCTTGATACTATGGTATTACCTTTAATAATTGATCTTTCTAATTTGCTTTTAATAGATTATATTCTCATATATTATTTTGCTTTTACCCATTTAATAACTTTATATTATATTCATATTTATTATATGTACAATTCTTAACTTTTTATTTTTTTTTCCTTTACTTTAATATTTTAATGTAATTATTTCTATTTATCTCTCACGATTTAGTTTGTATGGGAAGTTACTCATTAATTTTTCTTCATATTCTCTATAGTTCTGTACTTGTCTATCATAATTATTACCATTGCATTTTCTAATATTTTTTTATTTAGACTAATATATTGTATTACTATTATATATTATCGAATGTAATTTAAAATTGCTATCTCTTGAGTATTTATATTTATTCGATAGATTTATACTGTTTTATATTATTATTTTTGATTTATTATTTTTTATACTTTTATTATTTTTCCTTTATACTAGTATAATGTAAGGTTTTGATTGGAAAATTTTTCAATATTTTGCTAGAAATATGTTTTAACTAATTAATTTTGTACCTTTGTTTTTTGTTATTTTTGTAAACAACTTTTTTTCATAACTTTTTATTTCTATCTCTCTCTCCTCAAGACCTTTTTACATTAGTCTATCTTTTTTGAAGGCAAGTCTATTAATTTGTAATATTCTGGGGCATTTAGTGTGTTACTTCGAGGCTAAAATTTTTTCTTGTTGGCTCTGTAATTTTATGCATCGTTTACAATATTTACTTATATTTTGTTACTTCTTACTTAATATATATCATAAATAATATTGCTATGAGCATATTATTTTCTTATTGGCATTATCGTTCTTCTATTGTTCTATCTATATGCTGTATCTAATTATCGACTAGTTATCCTAGAGTTCAAACATCATCTATGAAAGACTATATGAATTGATGTGTTTTTGGTCGCTCCTGAAATTTATTGACATTTGTGGTGGAAGTTTTTTCTAATTGTCATATTTCTCTACGTGCTAACTTACTAGATTAAAATGGGAGATTATAATTTGATAGGAATGTAAGTGTCCCATCTAGTTGATTATTTCTGCTCTCTTTATTGTGATTTGGATTTATATTAAATTGTGACCTATTTAACCTGGTAGCACATATAAGACACGACTCACTTGTAGTATATAATAATTCTTAATGTATTACTATATTTAATTTGTTGCACAATTATTCTCATTAATATATTTGTAACTATTTATATCTATTATTTTAGATGTGAATAAATAACTATTCAATTTTCTTGATAATTATTTGTCACTTCTCTTCTAACTCACATTATATTCGTTTATATCTCTCGCAGACTACTTTTTTGCAGATTCCACTTCTTTATTTGTATCAATATTTTATTATTTTCATATTGATCCTTATACTTTTACATTTATCCAACAATGTTGACGAGATGGCATTCGATTTCCTTAGCTTTTTTGCTCCTTTGTACATCGAGTAGAATCATTTCTTTTAAATTTTTCCTATTGGTAACATTTTAATTATTCATTATTGACAGTGTTCTCTTTATCATTACGTTGAAACGGTAGTTAACATAATTACTTTCTCTCAGCTACCTTTTATCTTATTCATGGAGAAAAATGTAAGGAATGGGATATATAGTGATGTCGAGTTGGAGAGTTTATCCTTTTTAGCACTGATCTATCTATTCTTGTCACTGGTAATAATAGGGGCATATACTTTCATATCAGTGGTCCTATTAAATAGTTTTTGCGTGATATTCCGTTTATTATATTTACATCTTTTTTCTCTGGTAGCCTTTGGTTTCTCCTTTCTTTCAGTCTAAGGAAGAAAAATACTACATCATTATTAAAGGTATTTGTTGGGGTAATAATTTAATAAAATCGCTCAGAAATCAGAATAGTAAGTGACTAAGTTATATTTTGTTTTTTACATTATGATCATTTACTAGTTTATACGTTGTGATATAGGAGTTATATTAACAAGCGTGAAAAATTCCAGACAGGCTAGTTCCTTGAACGTCTACCGCTATTAGTTGTTTGTTAGGTGCGATAAATTTATTACATGAAAATGTGAAAGTGGGTGTCATCTGGTTTATATATAGTGTAATTGTGTGTGGTAAATATCTTTATTTGTTAATTTATTTTAATACTTTCTGTTTGTATGATAGTAGCCTAAATCTGCTAATACATTCTGTATTTGCAGATCTACACATAATCTGTAGTTTATTAGATTTATTATTTTATCTAACTGCCTATCTTAATACTAACTTTTGAATGCAAAAAGTATACTATGCAGGCTTTACTCACTTGCCTGTTCTTATCTGATCATTTGTATAATTACAAGAACTCCTACTCAATTAACAATTCCATTTACGTTCGGCAGGATTCATGTAAAACGTATTTTAATTATTAATAAAATGGTTCATAGTATAATATAGTCTGAGAATAGTTAACATGATGGTATAATAGCTAATTACATAAAAGTCATTCTCTTTATTAAGAGCTCAATAATTAGCTTTTTATTGGTGGTTCTTATAACCTATATCTACAGTTACATAAAACTTATAATCTTTGTCATTAACTTTATTAAAGTATATTTAATAATATAAGGGGGTGGAGTGCGTAGGGTCGGGCCGCGTAGTAAAACATTCTTCAAATTAGTTAATGCCTTTTAAAACTACTAAATAATAATATTAATAGTCGATTATACGTATTAAGAAATAATTCTATACTAATTAAAGCATTGATATGATTGTTTACCTTTAACATCTTGTATTTTTTTACAGGCACCAAAATAACGCGTAAGATACTGATTTTCTAATCTTAACGTGCTGTATCTGGTGATATAATCTCTTCGATACTCTCACTTATCTTAAAATCTATCTATAAATAGATTATATATATATATAATAAATAGAGGTTTGTCTCATAAAATGAACATTTTATATATTTACAATTATTATTAATTTACTTAATTTATTTATTTACTCTATAATAATAATACGTCATGTGAACTGCTACTTTATTTATAGATTTTTCACTCATAATAATATTTCTGCTATTTTTAGCACTTACTATTTGATTATTAGTTTATAGTACAATCATTGTAAACTATCAAAACCCTTGTTGTGCTCACTAGTGAATACATCTATATAAATAAATTAGGTGTTCAATACTATATTAGCTGAACTATAGCATTTAGTCTCCTTAATAGAGCATTAGGTGATACTTATATATGGGAATGCATAATTAGCTGTAAGTGTCCATCCACGATATATAATAATATCTTGTTGGTGTACATAGAATATAAATCTTTTATACCTTGATACGTGAATAGCCATTATATATTCTAGTGATTTCACTTTCACCTTACAGACTTCGGTGAGTAAATTGAATAAGCTCAATACATTATTAAATCAACTATAATACTTGTTTAAAATCGTATCATATTGCTCCATTATCCTAATGGAGGATAGAATAATAATCTCGTCTATTTGTATGGGCAAATTTGGTAGTACATCATTTATATCTGGGATCTCATTGATAGATGTATCTATAGTAATCTTATAAATCTAATCTCAAGTAATCTCATTATGTTTTAGTTAGTATAGTGTTCTTTTTGGTACTCACACTACCAGTAGAGGTAGATTCATATGTTAGGCCTTGAATTATAGTCAATGTCTTGTAAATATTGAGCAGTCTTTTTGCGCTATAAAGCATGCACTTTCTGTAGAATTATCTAACCTGTCTTACTCGCAATGGATTTTCGCGTGATAAAGGCATGGTGGTAGATATCCGACGGGACTATAGTGATGTTTTCTAACCATATATATTTGGTATCTAATTATGGAGCAGAATCTCTGCGAGTTAAGTTCTTCATACTTTACTAAATAACTTATGTATCTGATGGACACACTCACGCGAATTAGCATTTCATCATATCTTGAAGAGGGTAATGAATCGTACTTTTGCTAAGTATAGTATACTAATATCGCTCACCTTTAAAATACAATTACCTTTGAGATCTCCTCATAAATGCATAGGTAGTGGACCATGTTTGTTACCTAGTAATAATGCATAATCTTTTGACTCTATACTAATTCTATATATTCCAAGATTACTGTTTTTATCTTTTAATGGTGTGCTGTGTCAGTTGGCGCTTAGCTCTTCACCTTGTGATTTATTTAGATCACAGTTTTCATTGAAGGTTTACTAGTCGCCTTCTATAACAAGTATGTATTATCCTATTTGGCTATTTCTCACTCTCGTATAACTAACTACGTGAGTTTTTAATGGCTTCTAAGCAATGTGTGTTTGACTGGGCCCCTTTCAATTATAAGTTCTTAATTAGTTGTTATAAGATTAAAATACTTTAAATGCGTTTTTGTTTATTTCTTTCTTAAGATAGATCAAAAATCTTTAGATCTATCTATAGATTTATATATAACTAGAATATTCATATACACTTCGTTTTATTTCCATATAATATCGTTTATCTAACATGGGCCATAGATCGACTTGTCTCTCAGAAAATATTACTAGGAGTGAGGCAGCTACGTGAGCTACGGGAGTGACGAGAGAGCAAGGTGTTATTAAGAGCACGTTCTTCAATCCGTCTACAATCTTTTGTTTAGCTGCTTCTAAAGCTTCATAGCACCGCATCGATTATAAGTCCTGCACCTTTTCAAAAGCAGTCTACCATATCCAAGTGGGTTAGAGAAGCCAGTTCTGTTGCCATTTGTGATTAATCGCTTTCTATTACTTATCATCTTTTCAACTCATAAAATATCAGCTAATTCTAAACTTTTCTTTTAGATATAGGTGGATTTTTATATCAATGAAATCCTTCACGACATACTCAATGCTCTACTCTCCTTACAAAGTGATAAAGGTCTATTATAGCCTATAATATATCTGTGGAACACTATGTTATAAATCTATTTTACATTATTTAGTTCTAATCATATATAATATATATAATTAATATATATATGTGTGTATATGTAGTGTAGTGTATGTAATTAAATATTATAATTATAAATAAATATAAATTAAATTATATAATAATTTAATTTATTTATAATTTTTAATACTTAGTTTAATTTCAAACATTAGTTTTTAGAGACATTCAAGGATAATTTATTTAGTTTTTTTTTAATTAAAAATTTAATAAAATACAAAAATCTTTTAAATTTATAATTTATTCTACATTAGTTTGAAATATATTTATAGGTCAATAATTTTTTTTTTTAAATTGTTGTAAAAGCAAATAATATACTTTCTTTTTGGTCAAGTTATATATATGAGTTCACTTTAATATATCAATCTTATTATTAATTATTTCTATATATATTATCTTATATCTATTTAAATTATAAATATCTTAAAATTTTCTATTATATGTCTTTTGATTAATGTGTTAATTATGTGTGTTAAGGCTGTTTATTTTGATCTGTTATTTTACTCATACTATATTCCTTAGTTTTAACATACTTTTACATTTACGTTTCATATAAAATAGCAGGCTCTAATGACCATTATCTTACTTACGTAGATTAAACATTATATACTATTACTTAGTGTTAGATTCATTTAATTTTATCTATATTAGTAATTTATAAATTAACATATTTTACTTTAATATTAACATAATAATTGGATTAGCCTTATATATTTATTAAATATTAATTTTCTCCATATCTGTGTCTAAGCTTCCATTTGTTGGGATGTTGGTTGGAATCTTCCATGGTGATCCTAAGGAAATGATGTTATCGCAGATGATTAAATTTACGTCCAATATAGATTCAATGAATGATAAATCTTAAATACTACTTAGTTAGAGACTATTTGTGCCTCGATACAAATTTCGTGTAGGCTCTAATTTATTATTATAATATTTCACTGGAATAATAATGACTTAGTTTAATATTATATAATCATTAAAGGCTAGAGTAGTGAGTAACACACTCATGTAAGTCGTCTATCTTAGTGTAGTTAGTATAGTTCTCTAATTTATTACATATTATACTTATGATGACACTTCTTTATACATTAATTATATACTTATACTCGTATTATGTGATTACTCTTAACCCATGTTGATCATCTTAGTGATAATTTAGAATTAATTTTTAATTATACAATTTAAATGTATATCTTCATATTTCACTGTATGGAAAGTCAGTTTATGTTATTTAACTTAAATACTTGTAAGTTATTGTTATAAAATCCTGATATAGTTGTTATAATCCGTTATTCATAATTTAGATATTCATTATGAGAAAAGTCACTTCCTAACTATCTTGCTCAATGATTATTAACTTTTATTTATACGTAATCCTATCATTCAGGGCTTCCTGGGAATCAGTAGTTTATAGTCAACGTTGTATCAAACTTTCTTACAATGTAGCGTGTGAGAAAGCCGGCCTTATAAAGTGTGGGTTATTTCGTGGGGTTGGAAGTTAGAGTAAAGGCTAAATTACCCACCATATCGAGGCCTCTGTACCTAAGTATGACAAATCACTTACTATTTTCAACGCTTTCCGTATAGTTACAGCTCATCTGGTTTTAGATGACTACTCTCCCACTTCTGTGGTCATACAGACCTTCTGTTCGGCATTCTATAAAAGAACATGTGTCATCAATTGAAATAATAAGGCTAACATTCGATCTTGCGAAAGATACACATTGTTTGCGTCGATATAGAGCCGTTATTAAACAAGCATTGAGTTTAATCAACTTCTTGAACATTCACTACTTCTGGGGTGCCTGGACAAAATACTACAATGTGAGTATACATCTACTTGAAATAATTCTTTATAAATCAATCTAAAATCATTTATAAGATCGACCTTAGTTTCAATTCTCATACTTCTTAAATCTCTAAGATGTTGAACTTTAATACGTATACAACTTATAGTCTTATGTAATTCTACTCTGCTACATTTACCAGTATATATAACATGGTTCCTCTTCTAAAAATTTAATAGTGGTTCCGTTGCTTTCAACCGTCAGATCTACTGGGAACCCTCTATTTCTATGGATTAACTACAACTCGTATGGTTACGTTCTCTATTACCAAGACACAAATTTATTATTCTGTTTCGAATTAAAGTATAATATTATTGACACTTAAGGTCCAAAAAGTTATGAAGCTTCACTATACTTCTCACCTATACGATGGGTGAGTCTATACTTTACTAGAACTAACCTATAGAGACCAGCACAGGCATAGTAAGGCTATAACTAGCTTTACATTACATGTAATGAACGCGAAGAATATCTCTCATAGCCTTTTACTTAGACCTTTCATTGAAAATTTAGTTTAATTCTAACTTTTTTTACTTTAATTTAAATATTGTTCCTTTTAAAATTATTATCACTCCTATGGCCAACTTAATTCACTTCTACTGGTGATCATATTTACTCAACTCTAAAATCTTCCAAAAAGCCTAACAAGCTTTTTCAGCCCTCTGGAAATCACATAAAAAAATTTTTGAATTCTACCAATCACCCTACTAGTTGAGACTGTTTATTATTATCCTGAGCAAAGAGGGGATATACGGTAGCTTGCCACTAAAACCTTTCTATTCCGCTATTTTCTACTATCTTATCTAAATTTGACTA
Organism: Trachelipus rathkii; assembly: GCA_015478945.1. Taxonomy (NCBI): domain Eukaryota; kingdom Metazoa; phylum Arthropoda; class Malacostraca; order Isopoda; family Trachelipodidae; genus Trachelipus; species Trachelipus rathkii. The sequence continues at coordinate 27,597 of JABUQX010024277.1, forward strand.
ACATCTCTCTCTGAGCTAACTACTATCACATACTAATACTTTCTCTTCATTAACATGTTTCCTTCAATCATGCTTACACAGATATTCATCCTTTTTCTATTAAAACATTCCAAGAGGAATACTGTTCCATTGGATTACTGAATTACTGTGAATTGAACATTTGCGAAATTCAGTATGAATCTTACTCATCTGGGTACTTGGTTATTAACTTTTAAGGAGTCTTATATATGATCTTTAACTATTGATCATTTGATAAGCTACGCTCAATTAATATTTGTCTTATTAACGTTAGTCGCGGTATTTGTGTTTGACTTGGTTGATTTATTATCTTGAAATATTATTTTTATTTCAAACAGTCATATTCTTCGAAACTTTTTATCCTTACGATGATTCAGAATCTAGTAGCACAGATAACAGGGGGAGTGATTAGATTTATTAATACTAGGTATCAGCTATGGTCATATAACACCATATATAATATATTCATTTTACTATACACCATTTATCTTTATGGCTATCTTATAACTTATTTGCCTAAACACAGTTGGCAATGTTGCCATCGCATTTTATGATTGTATATCTAGATTAAGTCCGAACCCTGTTTCGGGCATAGGATTAACTTTTGATTTATATACCATTTCCTTCCTATACAGTACGTGGTATTTCAACACTAATCTATTTCTTAAGGTGGTTTTTGACTTTTAACTTTTATAACCTATTTCTTTTATAGATTACATATTATTTAGGATAATCTCCTATTACTATTGACTTATTATTTCTTTACATGGAGATGGGTTTTACTTTAACTACTCCTTTATATAACGAGTGATTATATTTATCTTTATATATTTGGAACATGAGTGCTTGCGATCTCTTTCTTTTCTTCTGAAAATTCATAATAAGTATTTTGCATTTGCATTCGGAATTTTCTTGGGTTACTGGTTTCCTCGATGGATAAGGGTTATATGTTAAGTTTATATATCTTTTCTTTCTCTAAACTCATCTTATTTTATTATTAGTAGGGATGTACCGATAATCTATTATTACATACTTTTATATTTTATATTATGACTGTATATTTCTTTATTCAATACTACTTTATTGTTTTCAATAGATCATATATTACTCTATTGGTTAGTTTGTAATATTTATATGACTACTCCTTTCATATTACATAACTTTATCAATCGTATTATATACTAGGCTTAGAGGTATTCTCTATATCATACATATCAATTTACATTACTGCAACTCTAAAGTCTGATTAAAGTACTATATTATAAGACTGTAATATGATTTTATAAAGTGAAATAACTCATATTAGGATTTTCCTATGCATTTGGTATTAGATATTATGATTTGATACATGATGCTAAAATATAATTCTTAAGTCATTATATCTACTAAATTAAGTGAATCATATAATTTATTCTAAAGTACTCTGTTGAGTTAATAATTAATATCACATATATGGGATAGGTACATGCCTTCAGTAATTAATTCCTATATTTATGAGTATTTTCTATTTACTGATATAATTCCACCATAGAATTAGGATTATCATTCAAAGTCTCATACATAATTCATTGCTATGATAGTTACATTGTGGGTAAATCTCCTTTTAATGAAATTTCTATGAACATGTTTCTATAAAACAGATTATGAATTGGTCTATCGTTGCTTAATTGATCCTGGTTTTGTAAGAAATTGAAATATATCATTCTTCCATTGTTTGAATATATGAAAAGTCTTCTTAGTGGTCTTATCAATCCATTATTACGAGAATTGCTATCCTTTTATTATATTTATAGTATATTTTAGGATAGATTTACTTTATATAATTTTTATAAATTAAAGATTAGTAGATGTAAAGATCTTCAATTTGCAATTCATATATCATCAATATTTTATTATAATGTTGCAGTGGTCTTTCTAGTTTAATTGAGGCCTACTTACTTTGTGCGTAATTCATTTAATATTGCGTTTTCTTGCCACTTCTGTAATAATAGTAAGTTAAGTGACGGTTTATATACTTATAATTCAATTTAAGTCTTATTACTACCTTACCCACACGTGCTTGTTCATTGGAATCATTAATGAGGCTTCATAATGCCTTATTTAAAATTCAATCTTTATACGACTGTGTTAAAATCTACATGTTATTGAGAGGCAGCAATTTAAATGCGTGGATAACGTTTGGTCAGTTTGTGAGGGGCATTCGCTGGAGGGCGGCTGATTATACGGCTAAGTCGTTATTGGATTAATTAGTTACTCCATAAGGGGGTTCGCCATGATGGGTTATTATTGGATTGAGTGAACTATCCGGTTGAAATTGATTACGGTGACAGTTAGGGGGTTTAGATGCTTTGTTAGCATATTTAGCATGTATGTCGGATGCGCTATGAATTAACATAACAAACTGAATTAATATAATTGGTCGATGTGATCATTTCGTAAACTATTATTATAGTCACTGTGCTAGCGATTTCATAGATAATGATAATATAGGTGGCGGGTCTAGTTGGCTATTGGATTAGTTATTACATCTACTACTATACTCAATTTATAAAGTTACTTCTTCGGAACTTTGCTATGGTATTCTGTCCCAAGTCTCAATACTTAAAACTCACACTCTATTGTTAATAATTATTATGTTTGTTGGAATTTACTCCAGGATAGATAAGGTTTCTTATTTATTTTGAGGGTATTGGAAGGCTGGATTACTCTCGATGTATTTAAAGATGTATCTTAATTAATATGGTAATTTTAGTCGCAAAACATTTGTTTTCTTTTGTGAGCACCTTAGATATTATCTCTGATGTTCTTTTTCATGTATTTCCTGGTTTTTAATTATACCAATAACCATAAAGTACTGTTTCTCTATGATTTATATTGATTTGATATTTAGGGTTTTAACAGATCAATGTATTTCTAAATGTTTGATAGTTATATAGACGGGACCTTGACTATACACTTAATGTGAGGAGAGTTCGCCATATGTCCTATTTTGTTTGAGGTTTACCTTCTGGTTCTCACTTAATTACTCATTTATGTGGTGTATTTTGCTTCACTTTACTTTCTTTAACCTTTACCTATTTACTGTTTATACTGTCGTCATGTAGTTATTGCTTTTCACTAATTTCAATGTTATACAATTTATATACCATTATATTAATGGTATTTTCATTCTTTAGATGATAAAATCTTTGTATTGTTCTTCTTAATCATTGGTTATCAATTTACCATTAGTCCTCTTAAATTACATTATTATATTCTTTTTGTTGTCTTCGTTATGTTGAACTATTCAGTGGTAATATTATTCTAACAGTCTGTATTTAAATCTTGGCTGGCCCTAATTCTTAAAGTCTCCTCCTGAAGCTCCATTTAAGAGTATGTCAATGGTCCGGTTCTATATAGCCCTTCATGAACCTTAGGTTATAGCCAGAGATTGAAGGATAACAATGTTTATGATAATATGTGATTAGGTACTGAGAACTTAACTAGGACCAATAGGATTTTCAAAGCAATTAAGCTCCATTATAATGGATTACTTAAAGGAGCGTTTTAAGATTACAGAGTGGTCATATTACAGTAGTATAGGTGGCAACTAACTTGATGTATATAAAAAATACTATAATTTTTTTTTAAAAAATAGAAGTTTATTATTAATAACAATTTACAAAAGAAATAATTATCATATAATTCAACTAAAATATTTTTTCAACAGAGTTTTACAAAAAAAAACCATCACTCTACTACTAAGTTTTATTTCAGAATATAGGTTCTCTTTTTATAAAGTATTATTTCTACAATAGGATATTATAAATAATCTGTGATATTTACAGGAAAATATTATTTTTTCATTATATTCAATAATAAATTGTTGTCATTATATAAATATAAGAGTAAAATAAAAAATATATAATATAGTGATATATATATATAATCTATGCAATGATATAACATAATAATAATATTATATGATCAAATATATTTTACTTTTTAATTATTTAATTGATTAAATTATTCGATTTGTCACAATTAAATATCATCTATATTATGTTATTAGGTAAGTGCTTATCTGTGTGATATTTATAGCAGCTCGTTATTCTACATCGGTTTATATTAGGGTAAATTATATTAAGAATTGTAAGGTTGGTCTTCTCTTGATTTAAATTATTTAGCTATTTTGATAATCAGTTCACCATGTTTTACTATCATGTAAAATTTTTTTTAAGATTATTTTCATAAACCTCAAAATTCTAAATTTAATAATTTTCAATTAAATCTTATATCCTAATGAAGATAATCTTAAATAGTTAAATTCAAAAAAATTGTCATTCATATAATTTTTCTTTTACAATAATTATTTAATTATTCTAAAGCATTAACATAAAATACTAATTTTGAATTTCATTTTTCTTCGGAATCATATAATTAATTTTAAAACGATAAGCAAAATAATTGAAATGTTTTTACGTCAATAGTTTTTTTCAATTTCACATATTTATATTCAAAAGCTCTAATGAAGCGTGTTATGCTTTTATTATTCGTTTCAAATTTGTTACTTCTTTCTTATTTTGCCGTTTTCTCTAAATTTAAATTAATATTTTATTAATCTATAGAATTTTACTATATAACGTGCTATCCCTAATGCTTATTGTTACTCTAACTTCTGTCTGTATTTCTATAGTGTAGTTCGTCTAATTCTTATTCTCTCTAACATCCTGTTTATTACATGGATTAACCATATCACCACACTAAATCTGATAGTTCAGGCATTCGTATGTGGTAATAGGAAATTAGCAACTGGATCCTCTGTTAACTTCATTTCTAAGTAGATATGCCGTGACCTTATACTTCTCTATATGTATTGCTAACTCTTAAATCCTCATACAAGCTGGAATAATATATTAGTTTATATGACTCTCTATTCAAGTATCATTTTATCATATCTCAATATCTATAAATTATATTGTATAAAGGCTTTATCTAATAAAAACTTGTGCAACTTCCGCTCAACCTAAGCAATAGTACTTCTTTCAACAGTTTTTCTTCCACGATTAATGAAAACTACAATCTTATTATTTCGAAACAATTTACATCTAGGCATGCACTTTCTTTCTCTGCCTATCGTTTATTTTATTAATATTTTTAAGTTGGAATTCATCAATTTATATATAGAATATTTTACATCACTTTACACGATTGTGATTGTTTATACATATTTGCTACTGTTCATTTCAAAATAGCTTAGCCCGAGTTAATGGTTGATGTGGCATACTTCTTAACAAGGGTGTTCTTGACCTTAGGCCCTTGTCCACTTCGCTTATAGGGTTTTATAATAGTCTCTTCTTTACATTATAGGTTATTTCTAGTGTCTAGATTCTGAAAGGAGATTTCCCATAGAGATTTCCACAATGTTTTGATGTATTAGCATAAATAACTTATTTTGCTGTTTATCTATTTATTTTTTTTTAGAGTTCAATAAGATTAGTATACTTACGTATTGATTAGAACATTTAGTAAGATAGAAGAATATTTAAAAAATAACTTTTTTCCTAGTGTATTATTTTGGTCAACCTTTGGGTGCAATTTTTCTTTGGGTCGTTGTTGAATCTGTCTTTTTTGTGACCTTTACTATCCACACCTAAGAGTTGTAGTATTGGACTCTTCTCCTTACGTGATTGTTCTTCTTTTCCCGTTAGTTGCCTTAACTATTTTGACTTATCGTGTGCTTTTTGACCTTTTAATACGCACTTGTTGACTCTTCCCTTACATCGGTGTTACCATTTTTTTAGGTTCATGACAAAGCACCTTTGACTGATTCGTTTCAACTCTTTCGGGAATTCTACTTTCTTCGGCTGGGATCGTTCATTTGGCTCGGGGCCTTGGGTAGTATGTGGACTATAGAACTTTAATTTCTTAAAATGGATAACAACCATATGTCGTACCAAAGACTCTTTGACATGGTTGGGAACAGCCCTGCGGTCTCCTTCGAGTTCTCATCTTTTCGGCCGGAGTCTCAATCGTGCCTGTCTTTCACTGTGTGAAAATATCGGGCATACCCCTGCTCACTTGCCTACAATAATTCAATACTTGATAAAACATTACTTTTATGCGGAACATAGGCTATATAGAAGGGTTCATAAAAAGGGTGAGCGGCCTCAGCAGTTAAACTTCGAGTTCTTGGTATAATACGCTGAAGAACTTTTTTTTTTTTCTCTTCCAGAAGTCTGTTCTCACTTATAAGCGGCCCTCTTATCTCGCGCCTTGTTAGGGGAGGTATTTGTTTTGAGCGTTACTATGTGGGTGGAGGTGACGGATTTTTTGGCTGTGATTTTACCCGGCTATATATTGGGTCGATCCAAAGGTGCAGTGGGATATAACCTGAACTGATTAAATAATCACACGCTTATTTTCTTACGTAGCTTCATATCTTAATGTTGCTCTGGGAAGTTGCTGGCTTCTATTCTTATCTCATGTTTACTGCGGTGGCCGTTTGGGCTTTCTTACACCGCGATTTAACTGTCCTTTATAACAGCCTCTCACCGGGGTTGCGAGAAGCTCCAGTTTGTTTGTTATCCCGTAGTATCAGGTAAGAGCGCGGTGCATTCTCATATAATTTTCCTGCATTTACAATAAAGTATCGGTAACAGTAATTACTAAACTATATATACAATTGTATATTACCCATTGAATGACTCTAGTACTATATCAGGCTCATATTCATTACTACAAATTTAACACGCAATGGTGTAACAAATAGTAGCGGGTTTATAATGAACAACTTTAAAACAAATATTATGGACTTTTGTATTTTGTTGGCACTTTCTTTTGCGCTGTGAGATAATATATACCCGCTTCCTCTAATTGGATCTCTCTAGACCTGTATTTGAGCGTGTCGATGAATAAAATCTGGTAATAGATAAAAAAATAGAGAAATAATTTATTAATTATATTAATTTAATAATTTGAGAGAAAGTAGTATAAATTTAAAGTTTGTATAAAGAATTAATATTATATAGTATGTATGAAAATAAATAATGTTAATATTAATACGTTAATATTAATAATATTAATATTGTATATATTATATATAAATATCAATTTAGTATTATAAATTTATTATAATATTATTTATTATTTTTAGATCTGCATTTAATAATACATTTGAAAGTTATGCTAAGGTATTAGATAGTATTCTATAATATTTTTCTCTTGATGTATTTATTTATATTCTATATAGTATTATTAATAAATAATATATTATAATATAATAATAATATATTATATTAAAGTCTTAATTATACTAATGATAATTGCGATTAAAATAAGAAATTATCTCTCTCTTATTAGATTATTACCTAATATTAGATCATTTAATATTTAATATTAAATATAGATATTCATGCCTATCATTAATTTTATATATATAGTCTATATTATTTTATTATCATCGGATAGTAATTAATTAGAAGTCTGTTACGGATTGAAAGTCTATACATAATAACGGTATTAGTTAGAGAGGTCGCTGTCTAATGTTTATTGCGTATTACTTGAATTAACGGTATAGTGTTTGGGTTTCTATAACTAATATATTTAATTTTATTTATATTTGGAAGCAAACTAATTAAATAAATATTTATGTGAATACTCAAATACTATACATAAGTAAGATTTTCTTTTTTAAAATTCAAAAACTAATTACTCGAGGTCATAAATGATAGGGTTTTGTGGATAGATAGATATGATTAGGATTGATGATAAATATAGTTCGCTATGAGAGTAAAGAATACAGTAATCGAAAGGGACAGAAAAATACGAATGAACATTCGACAGAAGATAAAATCGACTCTGGCGATTGAAAAAAATGATAAGGATGTTATTTCGCCAGAATATAATGAGGAGAGGTTCTTTAACTCTATATTCTTGATATTGCATTATTATGTCATTTTCATATACGAGTATTCTCTCTTCAACCTCCTCTTTTATCTACTTTATCTCTACTTTCTTTCTATACTTGCTCATGTCTAGCACTTATTTATCGTCTTCTGTCCTACTTGTCAATTTACACATATCTTTTACTCACTTTGGAGGAATCGTTCTTTCCCCTCAATTTCTAGCTGCTAATTTACTAACTTCTTTCTTTTATAACTTTCTTTGTCATTTATATGGTGACGTCTCCTCTTACATCTTTAACGATCTTCAATGGTGAACAACAAAGAATTCAATCCCCCTTCTTATATATTTCATGTCAATTTTTCATCGAGTAAGTACCACGAATCACTACCATACTTTATCCACTTACAATCTCACTTTAGGCACTCTCCTCATCTCGCCACTCATCTCTCATGATATACACGTATTGCTTTTAATTCATGTCCCCTTTTACATTAATTATAGATTATATAATCCCATCTATTGCTTTTCATGAAATATTTACTTTTTCAATTTATAATTAATAATGAACATTACAAAATTTTATGATACTATTTATATTATTAAATCATTTATAACTGTAAATATATATACTCATTTTCATTATTATATATAATATTTAAACTTATTTTGATTACACACTTTTTATATATTCTTATATTCCTTTAGATATACTAAAATTCTGTAGGTAAGCCCTCATACGTTTATAGTGTCTTATTAATAAAATAACATACATACATATGGCATAATTTACCTGGAATTGTTGTTATCTCTTAGGCATGTGCTGTACGAGATCGATATTGAGATAGCGTATTCCTTGGTTTTGACGTGGTTTACCTCAGCTTGATGTTACTTGTGGTTAATGTCTTTTCTAGTTTTGGTAGGAGAGTGGACTTGTGCTCTAAAATGGCTTTGTCAAGTAGTGTTCTTGCGTTTAAATGTAGAAGATGGTGATTAAGATTTGACTTCGGTTTTACTTACATCACTAATTTTTGTGCTCCATTTAGACTGTAGGAATAAATAAGAATGATTGTGTGGTTTACGTATAATATAATTTGTATCTTGGAATAGTCTGGGGGGGATTGTCTTTTTCAAATAATATCCTCAGTTTATGGTGATATTACATCTCTCCTCTATTGGATATGATTAAACTCATGTTATGAAGAATTATTCTCACCTTTTTTGGAAGAATTATTCTCACCTGTCTTGTAGAATCATAGTTACCATCTTGATTAAAATCTCAGAGGATAGATGCAAGTTAGAAATTTTATGCTGTGAGTTAACACATGTGGTTTTTGCGTCATACATACTGTTCAGCTGAGTAATTCTTCTATCTAGCCGCACTCTATATATGGATTTAGGTTTGTGAAGTTGGCTATAAAGTATTATCGTCGTCGTCAAAGTGAGAGAGTCCTGTTAATATATATCCGCGCAGTTAGAACAATTGCAATTCTAACCATATTTTTTTGTGTGAGGGCTTTTTATTTATTTTTGTCTTATGTAAATTTGTTGTGAAGGGTATAAACAATAAGTAAAAAAAATACAAACAAATCAGTAGGCCAGTAACTCGACATACACGTAATTGTCAATAGATGGGAGTATCAGAGCAATGTTTAGAATTTAGAAATATAGCTAACAAATTATTATGAATTAAATAAGTGACAAGTTTATCTAATGTTATAATTTTAGATTAAGGTGCTGATTATTTAATATATATTAATTGTTTGTGCTCTAAGTAGTTTACATAATTAAATTCTCTAAAATAGAATGATACTATTGGTGTGAAAATTATAAAGCATCTGTTTATTAATCTGGACATAGCTAAACCCGAAGGATATATTGTTGCAGTTTTAAAAGAGGTCATGACGATATTTGATTTGAAAATAAGAAGAAAATGTATTTGGCAATTTGTTGATTTTTGAATTCTTTTTTTGTTTTGGAATGTTACTGTTATGGGTGATTTTTATCTATGCAAAGGGGTGGAAGAAGTTAAATTTTGATTCTTTGTTGATTACAATCCTGATGGTTTCAACCTCTCTATTTGTAAGTTTTTTTTTGAACGACAGTAGTGATCTAGTGATCTAATTTGTTAACTTGGTCTCGTGCATATTTGTTAAATGTGTGTATGACAATTTGGCGTGCTGAATTGTAGTATGCTAAATATATTTTTTTGATTGAGGTGCCTTGTGTTTGTTTTAGATAGTGAAATATATAGACAATTCGTAAGCTTAAGTGAAAAGTAATTAATCTGGATAGGGTTTATCTTGTATAGGTTATGCTTTACTGCGAACAAGAGGTGTGAAAAAATAATTTGTAGGTAATTTGTAATTAATATACAGTAATAATTGCCAAATGTTTAATATGATGAATTGTTTAAATATTGATGATAGACTGATGAATGAAATTCTAGGTTAATAGACGTACAAGGCACTTTTTGAGTTAAGAAAATTTATCGTCCATGTTTTTTTTGGTGTGTTCGATCATGCATTAACTAACGAGAAAGGTGTTCTGTGAAATGGTAAGCACAGTGATGATAGTTATTTTCGTAGTGATTTGTGAATTTTAGGTATATGCGTCGCACTTTTTAAACCAGCGGTTGGTCATAGGGATGAGGTTCAGTGGTTAGTTTTGGGAAAGTGTTTGTTGAAGTGCAGACTCTCAAGTAGGCTGCAGTTACAGGAAGGATGGTCAAGTTTAGTTCTTCTCGGAAGTTGAGAAGGTGTGCATAAATGGAAGTGCAAAGGGAGGTCACTACTTTAGCCTAGTGAGTTACGAAAGATCACTCTTACGAAAATTGCTAATTATGTGTTCTAAATGGTGAGAGATGTTGATTGGAGTGGTTGTTAGCGTCGCTAGTTAATCCAAGCCCTCAACGCGTTCCCTCACGGTATAGTTATCGTGCTTAGTGTCGTGTCGTGAGAGGAGTCAGTATGTGTCTGCAGCTTAGCATAATTCAAGTTCTGGAAAGATCTAACGGCAACCGAGAGTTTTGTAGTCGATAATCTAACTGCACACGGTCTGGTTCGGCTTTATAAATGTAGGTTCAGTTGGACATTACAGAGTTTGCGAGTTGGTCCTGCGTATTTTATCTGTTATTCATATTGCAGTTAGTTGTGGATAAAACGAAGGCCCATGTCGGGTGCTCGACGAAATGGTTAAGGATAGAGATTTTTATTATCGGGTTTCATTTTAGTGCATTCCGTAGTGGGGAAGCTAGGATTGTGAATTTAAGGTTTCAATAACACACACTATGATACGGATTTTCATTATTGTCTGTGAGAAGTGTTTTTTTGGCGGTGCACTAGGTAAATCCAGCTCCTTTTGAAGACTGTGCTGAATAGTTCTAATGGAAATGTCATTAAGTAGTTCAGGATGCGTAACAATTTAATTTCAGGTAACCAATTTGGTATTTCTAAGTGCCGTGATACTATGCAAGCTATTACTAAGGTAAGCATGTAGGCTAGAGACTTTTTGTGAGAAATGTGGCATAATTATAAGTTACTAATAGGCAGGTTATATAAGTGAAAATTCATTTAAGCTATCTTTAATATTTAAAAAATTAATTAGTCGGATGATATCGAGAGTCGAAGATATTTATAAAACAAATAATAGTCGTAAAAGTTCATGTTTATAGATTATTAATCACGAGATGTTATCAATAAGATTATGTGCGAAGGCAATAATAATGTTACAGTTGAATTTACTATATTAGGTTTCATTATTAGTAAATTAATATTGGGTGATTTTATAGTATATATTTTAAGTATAATAAAATATTTGATGCGTTTAATATTATATTATTAGTACGTTTGAATAGTATATATTTTTCAAAAAGATACATTAATCGAAATGAATATTTTAATTTTACAATATTTGTATTTATATTCTTTTATTATCTTATAATATCAATGATAAATCATAATTTGACAAATAGTAAAACCACCTTTTAGAATTCTCATATTCATAAGATTGAACTTATATTATTATTACAGTTATATAGTTATTTTTATTATTATTAATAATTAAATTTATGTATTATTATTTTAAAATAATTTTTATTTATTACGTCGATTAGGGGTTAGACCTAATACGATGGAAAATATGCTCTAATGTGTGAGAGTACCTTTGTTCAAGATCTCTACGACTTAAATTCGTATTACCAGTGATGTTAGGTAGATATGTAGTATTGTTTCAGATGTGGTGGTCGGATGATAGATGTGTAGAGAAGAGAGAGAAGTAGGGGAGTGGTGACAGTGTAGATGTGGTTGTGGGTGGTGGAGGACTGATATGATAGTAATATTATATATAATATATTTAAGGGGAGTGGAGTGGTGGTAGGGGGTCATTATATAGGGTGATAGTATATATAGTGTTGACCTCAGCACGAATATAGGATAAGTACTTAGTAAAGTGGTGAGGGATGAATAGTAAAAAAGGGGTTGGGGTGGTGAAGTGCTGAGAGTTAGTGTGTGATCTTCTCTTTTGAGATGATGTGTAGTTCGAGCGAGGGAAGTGAGGTGGGTTGAATTATCGGTGATGAGGAGGGGATGTTATAGAGGATAAGTGATGAGTTATGAAGAGGTGAGTTTAAGACATAGATGATTAGTGGGGTAGGGTTGATGAGGGGTGAGTAGTGTATATTTGTTTACTATGACTGTTATGGATGTAGAAGGTATGGTATGTGTAATCGTTATATTATATATATAATTAGATTAAGAAGAATGGCACTTCTGGTATTATAATGGTGTAACTGTGATTTTTTTTGATGCTTGTTTTCCATTTTTCTAATAAGATTATAAAAAATATAGATTTCTTTGCTAAAAATTTGGTAAAAATATTTTATTGTTTTTATAAATTATCTAAATTGTAGATTTGTTGTGCATCTAAACGATATATATTTGTAATTTATTTATTTCAGTCTTTTTATTTTTAATAATTGTATAAAATTATTAGGACTCAATTTAACATTTCATACATTATGAAATAATATTGATATTAATCGTATCTGTATATATAACTATGTGAATAATTATTTGCTATATTAATAATTACTAGAAGTATTAATTCACAATTAATCGGGAAGTGAGATATACTTTTGTTAACATCCTTTATAACTGTCATCAAAGAGTTTCTGGGATCCAGATTGGTTGTTTGCAGAATAATTATTAAACAATGTTTACCTTATTATTAAAAAAAATTTAAGTAATGTTATTTTTATCTAAAATCGTTGTTTGAAATTTGGTGCAAATATTTCTAGAAAGAATTGAAAGTTTGAATGTAGAACAATCAAACATTCAAGCTTAACTTTAAAATGAGTATCTACTGTATTTATATTTAAATGAATAAAGTGTTGTCTTTGAATCTTCTAATTTATTTTGAAGTGAATAAACTTTTTAGTATATGATTTATGATATAAATGAAATACATTTTGTACTTTGTTCTACTTACCATTCGAGTTTGACATCAATGGTTATATAGAGTCGTAATAAGTCTGGGAAGATGATTAATATCTAGTCAACACATACTATACTATTTTAATTTACATAGTGTCTTAAGGTTATTTAAGTGTCTAAGGTAAGGCTTGCTGATAACTTATAATGCTCAATTTACCCGATTAATTCTTTATTTTAGTGTTTGCTGATTGGAGCTAGTTGGTTTCATGTGGACATAGTAATTTTTTTATATGGAGGATAGTCTTTTTTAGATAGACCTATTATGTTAAATTTATAAATCTTTGCGAAAATATAGGGCTTCTTTCGGCCCATAGTAGACTCAGCTGTTATGACAGTATGATTGTCGTAGGGAATTATGGTTTCTCACACGATTAGATAGAATGGTCTCTCACAGGGAAATGTTGTGCCGCGTCATTGATAGTGATACATTCTACTCTTGTCGCAATAAGATTCAAGTAAATTTCTCTCTCTAGCTAATGTTTACCTATAGAACTTCGGCTTTTCGCTTTCCATCGAATACGTGTCGGGCTGCGCAAATCTGCCTCCAATATTACAAGTTGGGCAGTGACTATCGAACCTACACAATACTTGTGCTCGGATGTGTTTGTGGTAGTAGTGCCACTCCTTTGGATCTTTACGAACGGAACGAAACATAAGATTAAATAGACTCGTAAGGAATACGGTTGAGGGCGGGAGGTAGCTGACCTACACGATCAATATGTGAAAATTATTCTATCTTGTCTACTCAAGTGCCACTTCATGTTTTAAGCTTTAATTCTTTTGAGAGGTGACTTAGACCTTTGGTATCCACTAAGGTGATCCAAAGACTCCAATAATCAAAACTTTGACTCAAGCTGTAAAGGTGTGGAAAATATTCAATAGTAAGTTTACTGGGAGAGTCGTGAAGTTTATACTTATTAGAAATTTTTAGCTCTGGCCACATCCAAAAATATTTTTACTACGGCATTCCCTGCTCCGATCAGGATTTAGAAATAGCTTGGATATCTCTGCATTGCAATGATAGTTAATTACCTGTTGGTTTATAAGTCGTATATTTTAGACGTTATTTCAGGTGTGGATATTTTGTATGCTCGATATTCTATGATACCATACACAAAAAAGTTGTGTTGGAAAATTTTTAACATGAATTATTAATCGAGTATATGTTTATTTGTGACTTTTCAAAAAAGGGATACATGTGGGTGAGACATTAGATTTATTAATTCCCATGCGCAATATTGATAGGCCATAAGAAATAAGTGGAACACTAGCCTTGGATATCTGTTCTATATGATTATAATACTTTAGGTATTATATAGGTAGCTTTAATATATTATGATGTCGGTTTAGAGTCGGATGGTAAGGTAATATTAGGAGGTGGTGATGGATATATTACGGTTGATGAGTGAAATGTTAGTATGGTAGTTGGGTTAATGATATTATATTTGGTATATTAATTTAATAATCAGTTAGGTCGAGTATCTAGATTTTGTGGACTTTAATTAATGATCAGGTTGCATTATTCTGTGTTATTTACTATTGTGAGACGACTAATTGCGTGGGATAAATGGATTGGGATTGTAGATTTATAATTATACTTATTTATATAATATTTTATATATATATATATATAACGTGATATTTATATAGATGGGATAAAGTTATAGTTCATAGTGAGGGTAATAAGGATCTAGTAATTGGGGTCATAGTTAATATGAGTTCTCTACATTGTGCTGTATACTTAGTACTAATACTTGTTGTAAGGTATGGTGATATGTAGAGTATTCTTAAGTAGTGGGCCCAGTAACGTAACTAGATTTATTATTTCAAGGATTCATATTAGTGTGATGTGCTTAATTATTATTGATCCAACTAATTGTTGGTATATTCGATGATAATTATTTGTAATAATTCATTTTAATTTCTATAGTTGAAAATTATTATTATTATTATTATTATTATTATTATTATTATAGGTATTATCAAAATTTACATAAAGTATCTGCTCTCCCCAAATTTAATTTTTTCTCATGTTTTTTCCTGTTTTCTCTTTTTTTTTCTTTTTTTTTGTTATAAAGGTATCAGTTGCAAGTTGACCTCGACGATCCTCCTCTCACAAATTCAATCGTTGGTTTTAATTGTTGGGAGAGAGAGAGGGAGCGAGAGAAACCCGGGAAAACTGTTCGCGCGTAAAATTGGTTTTCTCTAAGTCAACGTTTCGCTGCGTTCGATTCTATGATCAGGGCTACAGTTTTTTTTTCTTTCTTATATTTAAGAATATTTGTAATTTTTTTTTGTTCTAAAATTATTTTGTTGGAAGTATGTTTCGAACGAAAAGGGAATTTTAAAATCATGAAATTTTTGGACAGAGTGTTTTTCGATTGTGTTTTTCGGTGGATTTTCGTAAAGGAGGATTTTTATAAGGAAATGCGAGGAAAGGAAATTATTTAAAGACGAAACATAACATCAAAGCAACGAAAGAAAGAAGAAGAAAAAATAGGAAAGCGAAAACAGGAAATTAATAGAGGATAAAGATAGTAACTAAACAAAAAAACAAGAACAAAATATAATAAAAATAAAATAATATATAAATAATATATAATAATAATAATATATAAATAATATATATATAATAATATAATAATAATATAATAATATAATAGTATAATAATAATATTATAAATTTTATGAGTTTTCCCTTTCAATAAATTATCATTATTTAAATCAATTTTATCATTTTGTCATTTATTTAATTTATTTTTATTATTCACTTTTATTATTACTTAGTTATTATTTTATTATATTGTTATCATTATATTTATTATTGATTTATTTATTATTATATTATAATATTATTTCTTTTATTATATTTATTATAATTTTATTATTGTTAATAAAAATTATCATAATTATTAATGTAATAAAAATCGGGAAGCCACAAAAAACAATGACAGGGGAATACTCTGAGATACGGTAGAATTCTATATTACAAATGTGCGTTAATGTGTGTGTGCGTTCTTGTAAAGTGTTATTAAATTCGATTTAATTCATTTCATTTTACATCGACAAAAATACTCAATACTCACTAAACACACGCCGACCAACTACATCCAGCTATTGTTTAAGCAATCAAGTGTCGGCTTTCGGGGCCAGGAGGCGTGTTTTATATAATTTAAGCACCAGGAGAGAGCTAGTGAGAGACCCCCCCTTTGCTCATCATTCTTCGAATACATATACAAATAAGGTATGAGTGCTTAAATTTCTTTAAAAGTGAATAAATTGTTCAAATTCATATTAAGTGTACGCGCAGAGGGTGGCACCCGCTCATTTAGGGGTAGTCGTAGCGGCACCATCCCGCACCTCGAGCCAACGTAGTCGCCTCGCGCTCTTCGCAACCTATTCAGACCATCAAACTCCCGCCATTGCACGTCCGCACGTTTTCGTTCTCACTATAATGTGTGACTTCAAAAAGTTTAATATTAAATACTAAATTAATTATACTTACAAAAAATTTTTATTTATAAGTATTATTGAAAAAGATTGATATTTACAAAACTCAAGATTTTCCTTCCTTCAAGATGTCGTTCTTCAAAGGAAAGAATCATTATTACTTAAAATATTAGTGCTTCCAACTTAAAGCAAGTTTAAGGCGACCTTTTTGCTCCTCAAAATATCCCACAATATAAATATTACGCTCTACTAAGCAAGAAACTAGGGCGAAGGTGTATTTATATTTTT
>JABUQX010024278.1:5000-10000 GCA_015478945.1 Trachelipus rathkii
GAGTGACACCTATGGTGAGGAGGATAGATGTGGCAAAAATCAGATGGTGGGGACATTTGGAAAGGATGCAGGAAGACAGGCTGGCGAAGAAACGATGGGAGTGGATGCCGGATGGAAGAAGACTCAGAGGAAGACCAAGGAAGAGATGGAGGGAGTCGTTGCAAGATTCGTTGATGAGATGCGGGCTGCCTGCAGTGGAGGAAATACAAGAGAGAAGACTGTGGGAAGACAGAGCCGAGTGGAAAAGCATGCTGAGTCGACTGACAGGTCGTGGTTTTCTACAAGACCAGGACCTTCCTGGGGGAGGACAGTAAGACAGTAAGTATATATATATATATATATATATATATATATATATTTATAATATATATAACTAGATTAATATATATATATATATATATATATATATATATATATATATATATATATAATATATAATATCATCTATATAATATATATAATCTCCTTTTTTCCCAAGACTGGGGTAAAGTGCGAGACATCGGAAAAGAGAAGTAGTAGAAGAGCTTGAAACATGTCGAAGAAGAAGCCCAGCCTTGACCGACCTCTCTATACCTATTAGTGGAACTCGTTTGCAGTCAGAAAATCCACCCTAGAGCTTCAACGGGCGCGAAGGCCCTCACTGTTGGCCAATATCGTCAAGTGTAAGGGTTCATCTGGCCCAGGTGGGGCAACAACCATAACCCCTCACAAAACCCGCTTTCACTTCCTATTAATCACCTTTAATTCTCGCGGTCTGCCAAACTCACAATTCTCTCCTTTCAGACATTCGTTTACTGGATCAATCACTTTTTCTTTTCGTCTCCCAGCACCGGTCGCCTCCCAAACACTCACCATCTACAACATCGCTTAACACGCTACTATAATTCATCCTTTCGACATGACCAAACCATCTCAATATACTTCTATCTATCCTCTTCATTATATTCCTTTTTTTTCACACCACATAACTCTCTAATAGGTTCATTCCTCATTTTTCAATTCTTTTCACACCTAACTCGCCCCTAAGATTGTCCATACTGAACACATTGAATTTCTAAATATCTATATCCTTTTACTTCAACCCATAGTCTCACTAGTCCTACTATACATTTACACAGGTAAACAACAATACCTCCATGTAAAGACCCTAGCGCACTGAAGACTTAGTCCCTTTACATTCAAAAACGATTTAATTGCACCAGCCACCTTCCTGCCATTCACACTTTCCTACTACACTCTGCATCATCCGTTCCTTTCATCCAACATATATCTTAAATATTTTAAACTCAGACACTTGTTCCAGCGCTCTCCAATGCTCACATAACTTCAAACAGAGGACTGTCTCCCCACTCCACAACCATAACCTATACTCTTATCAAACGTTTACTTCAAAACTTTCTTTTTAACACCCCTGCCAAAATCTCACTACAATCCTTCTCAAATCCTTCAGATTCACCACACAAACCAAATTTCATCGCATATAATTAGTAGGCAAACACTCCATCCACCTCATACATATATATAATATATATATTATTATTATATATATATTTATATAATATATATAATATATATATATATAATATATATATATATATATATATATAATATATATATAATTATATATATATATATTGATAAAGCAGAATAGTACGATTCGAATACAATCAGATTGTTTCAAAAAGGAATAAAGAACCTTTTTATAATAAATCAAGTAATCAACATAATTTTTGATCTAAGTAGCATTATATGATTACAAGGAAAATAAAACTTACATACACTATCTCTGGTTTATGTATATGGTTAAGATTTAATAAATCTGAACTAACTGAGCCTGCAGAAGTTTGGGTGAAATCTTGCTGTGTTGATCATGTCCGCACAGTTAAGTCATTTTTATTTTATGTTAACTGAAGAGAGGTTGCTTGTTTAATGTTGAAGTGAATATATTATTTTGTTAAACTTTCTAAGACGAGAAGACTCATGTTTATAAAACTTTCAATTTAATATATTCATTAATATAATGAGATATTGAGTTTTAATTAAAATTGATACGTTTGAAGTTTTATTAATGTCAAAAAATTGAAACTGGAATCTTCCTTTAAGTGATATCGTTTGAAATTCTATGAATTCTGAGGGAATTTTATTAAATGGCAAATTAAACGTTAAAGAAAAATATACTCCTAATGTATATATATATATATATATATATATATATATATATATATTATATATATATATATATATATATATATATATATATATTATATATAAATATAATATATATATATATATATATATACTATATATATATATATATATATATATTATATATATATTATTAATATATATTATATAATATTATATATATTTTATGTAAATACTCTGAATGTATTTTCACCATGCTGGGATTCGATCCTGGACCCTAGCAGATGAGCGTGCAAGTGTTTGACCACTACGCTACGACGAGACAAAAGAAGAATCCGAGAATACTTCTACTGTCCAAGCAGAGCATTACTACGTATTCTTCCCGCTCGCACTCGAACGTAGGGCCAAACAGGGTGCCGCGCATGGTGAATAATAATACCAAGACCGGGGGTGTCATTAATGTTATAAAAGTACAGTGAAATGCAATAACCTGCAATCAAATTTGTATTTGTAAATACCCTGATAGTATTTTATCATGCTGGGATTCGATCCTGGACCCTAGCAGATGAGCGTGCAAGTGTTTTGATCACTTCTCTAACTACGAGACATGAATCATCAGAGCGTTTTTAACGTCACCAAAAGAGCAATTACTTAAGTATTTTTCCCGCTCGCACTCGACACGTAGGGCCAACAGGGTGTCCGCGCATGGTGATTAATAATACCAAGTAATGCTCTGCTTGGACAGTAGAAGTGTTCTCGGATTCTTCATTTTGTCTGTCGTAGCGTAGTGGTCCAAACACTTTGCAAGCTCATCTTCTAGGGTCCAGGATCGAATCCCAGCATGGTGAAATAACAATCAGGGGGCTTCATTTACAAATACAAAATTTGATATGCAGGTATTGCATTTTCACTTATATATACTATAATATATTATATATATTATATAATATATATTAATTATATTATATATTATATAAATTATATATATATATTATATTATATATTATATATATATAATACTTTCTTATCTCACTTTCCATTTCCCACAGATGGAGGTAGGGTTAGTAACAATCAAGGAAATAGAATAGCTAAGTAGAAGAGCATGACGTAATTAGAAAGAAATGCTCCCCACACCTTCCCCTCGTATCCTTAAGTGAGAGTCCGTCGCAGCCAAAATCAATCCACCCTAAGGCTTCACAAGACAGCGGCAGTCCCACACCTTTGTTTTTCGTCAATGTAGGGCTCATCTGATCCAGGCCCACAACCATACCCCCCCTCACAAAACCCCGTCATTCACTCCTATTATGTACCTTTCTTCTCGCATCTACCAAACTTACATCTCTTTCCTTCAGACAATGCTCTACTGACTCCAGTCCACTTTTTCTTCAGTCTCCCACCACTATACATTCGCTTAACCAATCGACTATCATCCATCCTTTCCACAAGATCAAAACATCTTAATACACTCTCCTTTATTCTCTCTTTAACTCTTTTATTCACACCACACAATTCCCTCATACGTTCATTCCTCATTTTATCAATTCTTTTCACACCTAACGCATCCCTAAGATTATCCATCTTAACAGATTGCAACTTAGATCTATACCTCCTATTCCACACCATAGTTTCACTACTACATTAACACGGGTAAAAACATACCCTCATAACCAATAGAACCTAGCCCCACCCCCACTAAAGACCTACCCTCTTTTGCATTAACCAATGATCTAATTGCACCAGCCACCTTCCTACTTTCACAACTTTCCAACTAAACTCTCCATCATCAGTTTCCTTTTCATCCAACATGTAGTCTAAATATTTAAACTCAGATACTTGTTCCAATTCTCATCACTCAACATGATTATCCTCGCCAGCTACCATCACCTTACTCTTATTTTTAAGAATAAGGCATTTACTTTCATACTCATCCTTTGGCACACCATGCTAAACCCCTCTACCAATCCTACCAAACTTTTTCAGATTAGCCACACAAAATCAAATCAACAACATGCAATAAGCAGGGCATTATCCATTCTCTTCAATTCTTCGTCAGTCTAATTCATTCCCATACCACCCCTACCTTTAACATTTTCATCTCCCCATCTATATACAACTAAAATAGGCATGGAGATATAACATATCCCTATCTCATTAAACTATTAATTTTAAACCATTTACTTTCCACTCCATTTATTCTCAGACAAGCTTCATTATCGACATACATACTTTAGATTCCATTCAGAAACGTACCACCAACACCATATATCGCTAAAATCTGCCACAGAGCTTTCCTATTAATCTTGTCACATGCCTGTTGCAAGTTCATGAAACCTAAATACGATTCATTCTTCTTTTCTCTCATTTTCTCGATAATTTATTTCAATGTGAAAATTTGATCTACACATCCTTTACAACTTCTTAATGCACCTTGATCTTCACCAATCAGTCCCTTAGTCACTTGACGCACTCTTTCAACCAAAATAATAGCATATATCTTCATTATATATTTCCATTCATCTTCGTTCGAAACCTCATCATTGGCTTTTAACACATTAAACCAAGCCACTTTTTTAATTTTAACCACTTGTATCAGCTCTTTATTCTAGCACTTATTATTGATATTCTTACTTCCTACTTTAGCACACTCACCTTCTTTTATTGTACTACTAACAAACGCTTCCCTTTCATTTGCATCCAGATTTGTTTAATTTCATCTTTTTCACATTCAAATTATTAATTTTCAAGTGCTCTCACATATTTTTAGTTATAACCTTGTTCGCTTAACTTTTAGCTCTTAATTCTCCCAACTTCCATTCTTTTCTCTTTTCTCTCCATCCATGCCTCCACTAACTTCA
>JABUQX010024278.1:17500-27500 GCA_015478945.1 Trachelipus rathkii
TTGGAAGTTTCTTAGCTGTCAGGACAAGTGAAGATTTTCTTCGCATGGTTATAGGGCGACAGAGCTAGCAACCTGGTCCTTTCCTTTTGCTTGTATTACTCTTGGACCAGTGTTAGAATCTTATGCGCCTAGAAGCAAGATCCTCTGGAGACCTCTGGGTGAACGAGTTTTGAAGCCTAATGAAAGAAGATGCTAGTTCTACTGAAAGGGCGAAAACCCTACCTGAGAGTATTAACCAGAGGACTGGCATCGGAAACCATTGCGAAAAGAAATGGTTTTCTAAAATGCTCTAGGGTTAAGAGTTTCGGGCCAAAAGAAGATGTTGGACCAACTGACAGGGCGAAGCCCTGGGAGTTGTTATATAATATATATATATATATATATATATATATATATATATATATATATATATATATATATATATATATATATATATATATATATATATATATATATATATATATATATATATATATATATATATATATATATATATATATATATATATATATATACCTTGTGTTACTAGATTGCGGGAAATGGACCCAACTCTTTTGCACCCCACCAATCTCTTTCCCCAGCCTCAACCCATTTGAAAAAAAGGTTATATATAGAATAATACTTGCAATTAATAATTCTCAAATTATGTTAAAAAACTAAAGCTTCTGAGCCCTTTAAAGGGAGAGTTTGCTTCTCTTTTCTTCGTAAATGAGATCTGCACCGCTGAAAAGATGCTCACTAGCTACACTTGTTGAAGGGCATGCTAAGTATTCCCTGGCGAGTTCTGCAAGATGTGGAAAACTTTTACAATTATCACGCCATCAAACCAATGGATCTTTATCCGATTCCAAGCGTTTTCGCTTTTGATAATCTTCGATCAATGATAGTGTCTTTTTACACCTCTGAACAAGAATCTTCATCGCTGCTAGAAGCCAAAAGAACGTTCATGGATTCTGCAATGATTTCGCTAACAGATAGTAAATGTGTGTCTGTTTCTGCGGTCTTTTCCTTTTTATTGACTGGTGAAATTTCTGGCTTTAGCAGCACTTCATCACATAGGCATACTAAATAAATTTTAACCCTCTGTGAAACACGTGGTTCAAGAAATTTGGTTTTGTATTTAGGATCCAGAAAAGTTACTATTGCAGTGCGTAATCGTTTTGCAGATTTTGAAATCTATTATCTAACTCCAGCATTAGTATTTCTGCCACCTTTGAAAGTCCCTTACTTTTAATAGCAGCATTTAGCACAGCTTTCATCGTTGCAACTAGAGGAATCTCGTCTGGCAAACAAGAATTTTCTGAGATAATAATCTTAGTTACCTCTTCAGGTATATCAAAGAAGAATAATACAATTACCTAAAATCGTATTATCATCACCTGTCAAGCCTTTCACCTTTGTGTTTGTTCGAAGCATAAGGGGAGATAGCTTCATTTATTTCTCCCATCCTCTCAAGCATGTACCAACTACTATTCCAACGAGTCTGAACATCTTGCGTTACAGAAAGTTGAGGAACATTTAATCTCACAATTCATAAATGAATACTATCCGCTATCCGCAAAAAAATTCATGCGAATGCGAATGCGGATGCGGATATCCGCTACACCTCTAGTCTTACGGCACTACCGTATAGCATTTGGAGATTAGATTCATTGGAAAAGTGGTATACTTTTTTATTCTCAATAGCAAGCGAAAAAAAAATAGTTGAAACAAAAAAATGTTTTACTGTAACTAAGCACTAAGCTGAGTCAAAGTCGAAATTTTGAATTTGACTGCTGGAGTCGGAGTCGGAGTCGGAGTCGAAAATTTTTATTTAAGTGGAGTAGGAGTCGGAGTCGGAGTCGAAAATTTTTGCTTAAGTGGAGTCGGAGTCGGAGTCGGAGTCGAAAATTTTTGTTTAAGTGGAGTCGGAGTCGGAGTCGGAGTCGAAAATCCAAATTTAAATTTAAGGAGTCGGAGTCGGAGTCGGAGTCGAAAAATTTATTTTACGACTCCGCAGCCCTGATATATATATATATATACATTATATATATATATATATATATATATATATATATATATATATATATATATATATATATATATATATATATATATATATATATATATATATATATATATGTATATATATATATATATAGATATAAAGAGAGATATAAAAATTTTGTATATATATATATATATATATATATATATATATATATATATATATATATATATATATATATATATATATATATAAAGAGATATACATATATATATATATATATATATATATATATATATATATATATATATATATATATATATATATATATATATATATATATATATATACACTATTTTTGAACACTAAATCTAAACACATTCTAAGTATCAATTACAACCAGCTCAGATTCATACCATCTGGGAATTTGTCTATACAAATTTGATTCTTAAGAACTAAATGACCTCAATCATCATCCACCTCCTACAGAAATGGGGTTTTTGTTTTACAAATTGTATTATTCAGAGTACTACAGACACTCCATCATTGTATCTTCCTTTAGAATTGGGTTTCTTTTACAAATAATTTTTATCATTACACCGAGAAAAATATTACAATACTAGTTGCGTTAAATAATATAATTGTTCACAGGACTGTTTCCTTTTGGGTTTTTAAATTACTCTTCCTGGTCTTTTGTTTATGTTAATTAATCTCACTTTAAAAATTCTTTTTTATAGATTCCTTTAATTAAATTACTTAAATTAATTACAATCAGAGGTTTCTTTATTTAACTACCAACTTTGGGTATAAAGTATACCTTCATATTGTTAAGGAGTGGGGTATTCGACTAGATACGGGATCTTGTGACAACTTTGAAATTATTGGGAAAAATTAGCTGGTACTGCTAAACACAGGGGTGCTTGATTTAATAGAGGGAAAGAAATGGCGACTGTCTTGAAAGAAATGGGGGTTCCTATCTTGAGGAAAACACAAGAGGACGTTACCACAGAAACTCTTCAACTCCACGATGGACTAATAATGGTTCCCGAATCTGGTCCTAAAAAATTTATACTTCGTAAGAATTTATGATGATGTACAGATTTTCATTTATGTAATATCATTTATACAAATATGTTAAACAAGATAAGAAGGGAAAAACCTATATTTGACTTACCTCCGAAGGAGGTATTTATCTTTGCTAGTTTTTGGGCGGCCTGAGGAAATGTTGCTTATCTCCTGAGGCAGAAGCAATTTAACCTATAAAAACAAATATATGAATTAGATATACTCATGGATTTCCAGAGTAATTTCCAAAACTTCTATTACAGGATATACCGTATAAACATTAAAAAAATCGATCTTTCCACTTAATTAGATAGAAAGCCTAGAAAATAGGCTGGTATCCAATAGATATCTTATAAAGAACTTCTGTAATTAGAGAGAAATATATTATTGGATTTTTTCATTAATATATATTTATATATATATATATATATATATATATATATATATAAATATATATATATATATATATATATATATATATATATATATATATATATATATATATATATATATATATATATATATATATATATATATATATATATATATATATATATATATATATTTAAGTATATATATATATATATATATATGCTATATATATATATATATATATATATATATTTTTTTTTTTTCATTTATATATATATATATATATATATATATATATATATATATATATATATATATATATATCAGACTTGGGTTCAAGCAATAAGTATTGTACCTCTTAGTGTACTTACACACTTTTGAGTAATTGTGCTTGAATTTGTACTCTGCAGCATTCAAAACCAGGCGTACTTGTACTTGCAATTTGAAAATCGTGCAAAAAGCAATTCGCAAGTACTTTGGCATTTTTAACGTTTATCATATTGATATTACTATTTTATATGTTTCCTACCAAGTTTCATCCATTCTGTTAGGCTCTGCCTGTCAAGTGCTATTCCTCCATGTGTCCGAGGAATAGCATTGGTGACTCGAGTAATTTCCTTTTTACGTAGCCGGCTTACTAGGCCTGTCGCCACAACCTCACATAGTTTCCTATGGTACAGTGAATATATATATATATATATATATATATATATATATATATATATATATATATATATATATATATATATATATATATATATATATATATATATATATATATATATGTAAATATATTTATATATATATATATATATATATATGTTATATATATAGCATATATATATATATATATATATATATATATATATATATATATATATATATATATATATATATATATATATATATGTTATATATATATATATATATATATATATATATATATATATGTTATAAATATTAAATAAATTTCCATTTACGAATATGAAGTATGTCATTATATATAGTATATATATATATATATATATATATATATATATATATATATATATATATATATATATATATATATATATAGATGGGTATTGATTGGTTTGGAAGTTGTGTAACAAAGCCTTTATGGAGGGTTTAGTTCCGAGGGATTGGATGAGAGCAACAATAGTACCATTATATAAGGGGATAAAGTAATTGTAGGTATTATAGGGGAACAAGTTTATTGAGTATTGTAGGGAAGGTATATGCTGGTATTTTGGCCGAAAGAGTGCGCCGAGTGACTGAAAGACTGATTGGTGAAGAACTATGTGTGTTGAGAAGTGGTAGAGGATGTGTGGATCAAATCTTTACATTGAAACAAATGATTGGGAAAATGATGGAGGAGAATAATAAATTTTATTTAGGTTTTATGGATTTGCAACAGGCGTATAATAGAATTAATAGGGAAGCTTTGTGGCTGGTCTTAGTGATATACGGTGTTGGTAGTAAGCTTCTGAATGGAATCAAAAGAATGTATGACGATAGTAAAGCGTGTGTAAGAATAAATAGAGTCGAAAGTGATTGGTTTAATATTAATAGCAGAGTGAGGAAAGGACGTGTTGTCTTCATGGTTATTCAATTTGCATATGGATGGGGTTATGAAAGAATTATGTTAGAATGATAAAGAATGGAAGAGAGTGAAGGGTTCCCTACTTATTATATGAGGATAATTTGGTTTTGTATGCCGAATCTGAAGAGAGTTTGGGAGGATTGGTAGAGATATTTGGTAGGGTGTGTAAAAGGAGGGGTTTGAAAGTAAACGTAGATAAAGTAAAGAAATGGTTGTGAGTGAGGATAGTCCTCGGTCTTAATTTATGTTTGATAGTGAGAAGCTGGAAAAAGTGTCTGAGTTTAAATATTTAGGATATACGTTGGATGAAAAGGGAACGGATGATGCAGAGGGTGGTAGGAAAGTTGTGAATGACAGGAAGGTGGGTGGTGCAATTAAATCCTTGGTGGATGTAAAGGGACTAAGTCTTGAGTGCGCTAGGGTCTTACATGAGGGTATGCTGTTACCTGTGTTAATGTATAGTAGTGAGACTATGGTCTGGAATAAGAGTTATAGATCTAAAATAAAATGTGTTCAGATGGACAATCTTAGGGGAGTGTTAGGTGTGAGAAGAATTGATAAAATGAGAAAAGAACGTATTAGAGAGTTATGTGGTGTAAAGAAAGGGTAAATGAGAGAATAAATGAAAGTACGTTGAGATGGTTTGGTCATGTGGAAAGGATGGATGATAGTCGGTTGGTTAAAAGGATGTATAGGGGTGAGTGTGCTTGGAATCGACCGGCTGGAAGACCGAAGAAAAAGGGGATTGAGTCAGTAAAGTAATGCCTGAAGGAGAGAAATGCGAGTTTGGCAGAGGCGAGAATAAAGGTGCATAACAGGAGTAAAGGCGGGTTTGTGAGGGCTTTGTGATTTTAATGATGTAACACGAGATAATGGATATAAACTTCCTCATAAATGATTTCAAACCAATATAGCAAAGAATTACTTCACTTACGATGAATTGAGAAGTGGAATAGCCTTTCTTATGAAATAGTGAACAGCGGCACCAATGATTCATTGAACAAAAAGTTAAATATACACTTTAAGGAAATTGGTCTTTGAACTTCAATTCAATTCGATGGTAACTTCATTCAAACACTGGAATTAGTAGAGACCTGGATATGGTTTGGTTTGGTTGTAGCCCACCTGGGCCAAGGGATGAAGCCAACATTGTCGAGATGCCATAGTGAGGGTCGGTCGCGGTCCCGTGAAGCTCTAGGGTGGATTTTCTGACTGCGACAAGTTCTCACTAAAAGGTATAAAGGGGGCGGTAAGGCTGGGCTTTCTTTTCGACTTGCTTCATATTATTCTACTACTTTTCTGTTTCCGGTGCATGCTTTGCACCTTACTCCCAGCCTTAAGAAGAGAAGGTGGATGATGATGATGATAATGATGATATATATATATATATATATATATATATTTATATATATATATAGAAGAATATATATATATATATATATATATATACATATTATTATATATATTATATATATATATGATATATATTATATATATATATTGTTGCAGTTACTTAAAGGTCATATACTATACAACAGTCAGAGTACTTATTCCATACTGGAGTCCACTTAAAGTTCCAGATGACAAAATAACTGAATCCATACTTATATTATATATATATATATATTATATTATAGAGTATATAGATATATATATATAATATATATACATATATAATATATATATATATATATAGTATAATATTTATTAAAGGAACACCTTATTGGAGGGGCCACACCGCCTCCAGAAAGCCGGCCACTGCTCTTGGGTGACAGGTCAAGAA
Organism: Trachelipus rathkii; assembly: GCA_015478945.1. NCBI lineage: Eukaryota > Metazoa > Arthropoda > Malacostraca > Isopoda > Trachelipodidae > Trachelipus > Trachelipus rathkii. Next base: position 24,311 of record JABUQX010024278.1, read on the forward strand.
AAGAAGTTACAGCGAAGGTGGTACGGGGGCGTCGAGGGCGGGGCACTCCAGAAGGAAGTGCTCCATTGTGTCCTGGGATATACGACATCTAGTGCAGATGGGGGAGATAACATTGTCAAGTTTGAATCTGAATTTATATTGCAAAAGATTTGGGTGGTGACCTGATCTGCTCCGGGCAAGGTTAATTTGGTCTCTTCTGGACAGTGATTCTTCTGTAGGGGAGATGTTTGGGGATGGGGTGTTTAGTAGATTGTTATTGGGGCGGTTTTGTAGATATGTGTTAGTTAATTGTGTATGGATGTGAGTGAGCCAAGACCTATTTGGGGGTGGAGGGGGATGTTGTTGTAGATGTCATTATAAAGTTTGGCTGGTGAGGAGGGGGGATTTTAGTCTATGTCGGGGGGGTTGGAGAGTATTTGGTGGCATGGATGGGTTGGATTGAGTGTTTTCTGGAAAAATTGTGTCCCTACCATCTTCAAGTGGGTAGTGTAAATGCTGGATGGGGTTGTTTTAGTACATCCGGTGATTATTCTAAGGGCTGTGTTTTGTGTAACTTGTAATTTGTTTAAGTTGGATTGTGATAGTGCTGGGAACCATGTGGGGGAGGCATAGTTTATATTTGTTCTGAGGAGTTGTTTGTAGATTGTGGTAAGGGTGTGTTTTCTGTCGCTGAAGTTGTGTTGGGAGAGGGTTCGGAGGGTGTTTAATTTCCGTTGGGTTGAGGAAGTAATTTGGTCGATGTGGGGGAGAAAGTCATATGTGTGTCGTAAGTGAGTCCTAATATTTTTGGGGTTTTGTTTAGGGGGAGGGGGTTGTTGTTCAGGTAGACTATTGGGTGGAATGTGGATTGGTGGTGGTCTGTGGTTAGGAGAGTGATGGAGGATTTAAGGGGGAAGCTGTCATTCTATTGGTGAGTTAATTGTAGATATTCTTTGGTGTGTTGGGTGGCTGTATTTACAAGTGGATGTTGGGAAATGAGACTGATGTCGTCTGCGTAAGTGATTAGTTTGGTGGATTGGTTGGTAGGGGTGGGCATGTCTGCTGTAAAGAGATTGAAGAGGAATGGAGAGAGAATGGCGCCCTGTGGAACGCCGTTTTGTAGTTTAATGGAGTGTGAGAGGGTGTTTTTATGGAGGACTTTGGCGTATCGATTGGTGAGGAAGTTTGAGAGCCACTTTTTATCATTGTTTTCTAGGGGAGATTGAAGGATTTTTTGTATAAGGATGTATGTGGGGACAGTGTCAAAGGCTTTATTGATGTCGATGGCTGTGAGTATGGATCTGTGTGATGGGGATTGGTTAAAGCCATTAATTATGTGTTGTGTGAGGGAGGTGAGGGCTGTTGTTGTTGAATGATTGCCTTTAAATCTGTGTTGGAATTCTGGGAGGGTGATGTGTGGGGATATTTTGTTTAATATTAGTTTCTCCAGCAGTTTGCTGATGGTGGAGAGGAGAGAGATTGGTCGATAGGAGGATGGGGAATTGGGGTCTTTTTTTGGGTTTCAGTTTTGGGATAATGAATGCTTGTTTCCAGATTGGGGGTATATAATTGAGTTTCCAGGATTTGTTAAAGATTTCTGTGATGAGGAGAATTGCTTTTCCTCCTAGGTGTTTCAGATGGAAGTTTGAGATTGAGTCTGGTCCTGTTGCTGGTGAATTTTTAAGGGTTTTAATTGTCTCTGATATCATGTTGGTTGTAAATGGAGGTGGAGGGTTGTGATCTGAGGGAAGTTTTTTGAGTTGTTTTTTGTTAACCTATTAATGGGGTGAGTTGGTTTACGGGAGATATTAGCGTAGTGTTTTGCGAGGCTGTCTGCTTGTTGTTTTGAGGAAGGGAGGGAGTTGTCAGGCAAGGATGGGGATTCGTGTGAGGGAGGGGGGTTGTTTTGTGAGTTGTTTAGTTTTTTGATAACCTGCCAGGTTTTCTTATTATCTATGCGTGAGATGTTGCTTTGTAGGTATTCTGTAAACTTGTTAGTGGTGTTGGTGGTTATGAGATTAGAGATCTGAGTGTTTAGGTTAGTTATTTGATTTGTGGTTAATGTGGTGTATGGTCGGAGTTTTCGGAGGGAGTTTCTTTGTTTAATAAGTTGACTGATTTCGGGGGATAGTTTGGGATTGTAGGATTTTCTGTGACCCTTAGGTATGTAGAGGTTGGCTGATTTGATGATTGTGTTGTTTAAATGAATGATGGAGGTGTTTAAAGATGTTATGTCATGTATTGGTGTAGGGTTTATATGGGATTCGATATGGTTAGTGAATTCTGTCCAGTTAGCTTTTTTGTAGTTAGTGTATGTGGTGATCTTTTTTGGGGAGTTTGGTGGGGGGAGGCCAGAGATATGAGGATGGGGAGATGATCTGATTGTAGGTCGGTGGTTGTGTCCCAGGTTAGTCTGTGATGTAAGGAGGGGGAACAAAATGTGACGTCTGGTGAGGTAGGGGATTGGTTGGCTTGGGGAGGGATTCTGGTGGGGAGTTTTTTAGAGTTAAGGATATTAAGGGATTCTAATTCTTTAAGGATATGGTTACCCCGGGGATCAGATGGGTAGTCTTCGTACCAGGCAGTGTGGTGGGCGTTTAAGTCGCCTCCAAGAATGATGTAGCTATTGTTGATAGGGGGGTGTGAGGTTGTTTGGGGGCGGGTTTGGGGTGGTAGGGTGGCGAATATAAAGGTTGAAGATGTTGTAGGTGGTCTTGTTCAGGAGTATGGAACAAGATTGGGATTTTATTAATGCGGCGGGGAATGGTGTGGAAGTGTTAGTAGTTGTATTATGATATGGTATGCTATTATGGATCAGTGTTAAAAGGGAGTGGTGAGGAGGTTGGGAAGGGGTGTATATGGCATCGTAACCATAGAATGTGGGGAGAGGGGTGTTTTGGGCGAGGGAGGCTTCTTGTATGATAGCTATGTGGATATTGTGTTTTTTCAGGAAATGGTTGAGTTCTATGGATTTGTTGGTTAAGCCATTGATATTGAATTGTAGTATGTTGAGTGTTTGGGGATTAGGTTTGGTCGGAAGAGGGTTTTGGTTGGTGGTGTGGGGGCTACAGGTTGTACAGGTGTAGCCCATATTGTATCTGGGGAGGGTTCGGAATGGTGAGCAGGTCAGGTGTACCCATTTTAGGCAACTAACACACTGAATGCTATTTAGTCCAACTTGTTTTTGGCAGATAGGGCAGTAATATTTAGG
>JABUQX010024278.1:30000-35000 GCA_015478945.1 Trachelipus rathkii
TAATTATAAATATATAACTATATATTTCTTAAAAATTTCACTATATATAAATATAAAGAGTATATATATATATATAAGTTATATAGTATATATATATATACTTACACACATATATATATATATATATATATATATATATAACTCAAATTAATGTTCTTTTAGTTCGCTCTAATTAACGTTTGGCGTCTTTTTATTTATTTACCACTTTTTGTCATTTTACATATAGTTCCTCTTCAGCGAATTTAATACCGTCATAGATAATAATCCATATCTAGTAAATGATTGAAGATTTTAATATAATAATAATAATAATAATAATAATAATAATAATAATAATAATAATAATAATAATAATAATAATAATAATAATAATAATAATAATATAATAATAATAATAATAATAAGCAACGTCGCTACGTTCCGATTTTAATAAAGTAATATAATAAAAATAATAATGATAATAATAATAATAATAATAATAATAGACATAATAATAATAATAATAATAATAATAAATATATATACATAATAATAATAAGCAACGTCGCTACGTTCCGTCTAAACGCGAGCGTTCAGACTTGCATATTGATCGCGGGTTTCGCCCGCACATCATCAACACTAAAATATTCCATGTAACTCGACAATCGAAAAGTTATCTAAATTGCTACAACAAAAAGCCACGTCTAAAAAACTATCTCAAATCTAATATTTCTAAAGAAATTAAATAAATTAATTTAATTAAGCTTGCCTGAAGCATGGGCGCTTTTGCTCACTTTGCTCGCTGCGCTCGCGGTACATATGTGCGTAAATATTATTAATACTATGATTACTAAATATGTAAAATACTATATATATATATATATATATATATATATATATATATATATAGATAGAGCGATGTGAGGAGTATAGTATAGTATATATATATATATATATAAGGTTAGCTTATATATATATATATATATATATATACATATATATATGAGCAGTATATATATATATATATATATATATATATATATATATATATATAAATATATATATATATATATAATATATATATATATATATATATATATATATATATATATATATATATATATATATATATATTGCTCAGGCACTTAATTTAACCTCAGTACTCTATTTCATCTGTTCTCTTCTTATCCAATCTTCACCAAATTTCATAGCCTTCTACGTCTATTTCCAAGGTTTTGGGGCTCTGCGCCACCGAGACTCCTATATATATATATATATACTATAGTTAGAAGATAGTATTGGTATAAAGTAAATCTACATGAGTAGTTATATATATATATATATATATATATATATATATATATATAGGAAATATATATAGAAATATATGATATATATATATATATTTGAATATAATAAAATGATAATAAAATAAATAAAATAATATAAAAATTAAAATTAAGAAATAAAATAAAATAAAATAATAAAATGAAATGTGCGAGAGCGTTGCTGTGTAACAACTTACTCCCGCGCAGTTGTCACACGGCAACGCTCGTTCACATTTAAAATGTTTTTATATTAATAATAATATAATAATAAAAGCTTAAATTTTATTATACAAGTTCTTAATTTTTTCTATTTTTTATGAAGCTTAAAAAAATTAATTATTATAATATCTTTTTTTTATATAAAAAGTGAAACCAAATGTCGAAAACTAAGGGGCCAAAAATGGCATGATTAAAATTAATAGTATATAGATAATAATAATAATAATAATATACCACTACTACTACTACTACTACAACTACTACTACTACTACTACTACTACTACTACTACTACTAATAATAATAATAAAAATAATAATAATAATAATAATAATAATAATAATAATAATAATAATAATAATAATAATAATAATAATAATAATAATAATAATAATAATAATAATAATAATAATAATAATAATAATAATAATATATACAGAACTACAGAACTACAGAACTACAGAACTGCTGAACACCGACTAGCAAAGACTTTACAGTCCACTCAAGGCTAGTCTGTTAAGTATTTTTGTTTATTTAGTGTTGGATGTGTCCACACTCTTAAAACAAGTCTGTTTATGTATTTTTAACATCATAGTTGTTACATATTTTAGCTTTAGCAAATTATTTTACTTATGACTTTGCTCACTTAGAACAGATCTGCTTCCAAGCAGTAAATATCATAGTGCTACACTGGTACAAGTTGGTGAAATTTTGCTTTCGGATTATTTTCTTTCTCAGTGTGATCGAAGTATTTTTATTTATTTATTGCGTTGGATGTGTCCACTGTCTTAAAACAGATATGTTTATGTATTTTTAACATCATAGTTGCTACTTGTTCTAGCATTAATATATTATTTTTCTTATTTAATGTGACATATGAATTTCCTCACTTAGAACAGATCAGTCTTTAAGCAGCAAACATCACAGTGCTACAAGTTTGCAAAATTTTGGTTTGAGATTATTTCTCCTACTCATTGTGATCGAGGAAAAAACCGTCTTAGAACGGATACGTTTTAAGCGGTGAACATCAAAGTTATTTATTATGTAAGGCAATAGTGCGATCAAAGGGGTCACCTTCTTAGAACTAATATGTTCTAAGCCGTGAACGTCAAAGCTATTATAAGTTCGGCGCCGGAATTCTTTTTACGAAGTTTTGTAACATTTACTAAATGATTTCAATTGTTCTAGTTTGATTTTACCATATCCAGATCACTACTAATTCCAGTGTTTGAAAAAGTAAAAATCGAGTTGAGCTGAAGTTCAAAGATAAATTTCCTTAAGGTGTATATCTAAGTTTTTGTTGAAAGAATCAATGTTGCCGCTGTTCACTATTTCATAAGAGAGGCTATTCCACTTCTCAATTCATCGTAAGTGAAGAAATTCTTTGCTATATTGGTTTGAAAGCGTTTATGAGAAAGTTTATTTCCATTATTTCACGTTACATCATTAAAATCATATTTAAAGAATTGCCTATAGTCGATATTGTCAATTTGATTACGTATTTTGAAATCTTCAACTAATTTTCCTCTCAATCTTCTTATCTCTAGAGAATGGCTATCTGGTTCAAGTAGTCGTTGTTCGTATGACTTCTCTCACTTCCGCTATTAATTTGGTTCCCTTCTTTGAATTCTTTCAATTTTTTCCAATTTCTTTATGAGGTATGGATTCCAAAACTCCACTGCGTATTCCAAGTGAGGTTTAACTAAGGTTTTATATGGAGGTACTATTATTATATTTTTAGATTTATATTTGAAGTTTCTGACAATAAAACCTAGAGCTTTATTAGTTTCCTTAACAGCTTTAGCACATTGTTTGGCAAACTTTAAACCCTTATTAATTAATAATGCTAGTAGATTCTTTTCCTCGCTCACAACTTTGATAACTAAGTCCTCCGTTTTGTAATCATATTCACTGTTCCTACTCCAAAAATGTATAATCTAACTTTTATAGGTATTAAATTGTATTTGGGATGTTTTTGACCATTTTAATAATCTTATTCAATATTTGGTAATTAATATATTTCTCAAATTTTTTCTCTTCAAGTTCGTGTACCCGAAATTTCGTATATTGTAAAAAATATTATCATCTACATCATTTACATATATAATAAACAGTATTGAACCCAGGACAGATCCGTGGGAACTCCATTAATAACGTTTCTTCCAATGAGCATCACCATTGAAAACTACTCATTGTTGTCGAACTAATAACCATTTTTTAAGAATATTTAAAAGTCTTCATCGAATACCGTGAGTTCTAAGCTTTTACAATAATCTTTGATTCTTTGATGAGGGACGGTATCCAATGCTTTTGTAGTCTAAGTCAGTGGTCTCAAAGTGGGGTCGCCGTCACCGGGGGGTACGCGAGGTGATCACTTCGGGTAAGCCATAAGAAGTAGCCTCACGATCAGTTTGGCGAGTGTATGAATATTGTATCATGTGAGTGGGATATATATTATAGTATATATATATATATATTAATAATATATCTATATATATTATTATATATATATTATATATATATATATATATATATTAATGTATATATATAAGTATAATATATATATATATATAATATTATATATATATTATATTAATTTATATATTATTATTATTATATATATAATTATATATATATTATATTATTATATATTACTAATATATAACTCGTGGATTTAATGATCACCCGTAAATCTTATTTAAACTCTTTCATTTGGGGAAATTGTATGGCTAGGGTTTGGTTTTATTTGGTATACCTAACGCGGGGGAGAGTTGCACAGGGTTATAAATGTATGAACCGTATGTAACGACAGTGTGTAGGGATTTAAATGGCATAATAAGAAAACAAAAAATATGGATATGATAGATTTTTATTATCACAAAATCATTCTACATTACTAATGTGAATGCAGCATAAGGTGTCTAATAATGGGTTGTACCCCCTCTGACCTTCCAACTTCCTCAAGCGATTCGCATTGATGAAATGATCTTTGGAGAGGTATCTGGGGATGTGTCAAGCGTTTGCAAGCTCCTGAGTGTGACGAGCATGTTCACGGTCAGAAACACATAACAAAAATCTCAAACATGTTCATGGGATCTGTCGGCTCTCTGCAGAAATGCCAGAGAGTCTGATCCTACCTGTTGTAAGGTATTTGGAGCTAATGCAGTTGTTGTGGCGTTGTCATGGAAGTAGCAAAATGAAGCCAATGAAGGACGCGAAAAGGCACTATATATCTTGAGAGGTATGTTTCGCATACTTTCAGCGTTTAGCGTTCCTCTGTCATAGATATGCAATGCAGTGAGAGCAACCAACAAATTCCTGCACACCATCACAGAGTCCTCCCAGAATCTTGGGGATTCGCTTGGAATTTGAAATGATCTTGGAGATGGTTTCCTGCGGGATGTTGTCAAGCGTTTGCAAGCTCCTGAGTGTGGACGGAGCATGATCACGGTTCGAACACACATAGCCTAACAAT
>JABUQX010024278.1:45000-50000 GCA_015478945.1 Trachelipus rathkii
ATCCTTCTTTGGATTTAAATAAGTATTGAGTTTCAAGCAGTGATATCGAAGCAGGAGATTTTGAAAACTTTCGAGATGCCTTCTTTTCTGGGGAGGTGGATCGGACTAGTAGTAAAGCCCCTGTACATTGTCTAACGGCGACGCATTTGTCGATGGTTCAGTCCTGTCACGAGTTGAAATTTTTCGTCTTATTATGCAAATTATCGCAACAAGCATCTTGTGCGCATGTCGGCGTTCCTTGGCTTTGGTCGGTTGCTCCTGTAACCCAGGAGCCCCCAGAAGAATGCGTGAGGCCCCATGTTCAGAGATTCCAATCACACCTTCTGTGAATTTCAAGTAAGTGTCGAGTTTCCAAAGAGTTATATTGAAGCAGGAGATTTAAAACTTCAAGATGCGTTCTTTTTCTAGGGAGGCGAATCGACTAGTGGTAGAGCCCCCTGTAATAGTGCGTAAGTGACCTGTGTCGAAGTTCGAGTTCCTGGAGCGAGCGAAATTTTTTTCTCTTATTTGCAAATTTGCGTAAGAAGCATGTGTGCCTGGTTGACGTCCTTGACCTTGGTCGGTTGGTCCTGTTACCCATGAGCACCCCTGAAAGAATGCCGTGTAGCCCCAGCAAGGGTTCCAACCATCCTTCTGTTCGGATTTTAATAAGTATCGAGTTTCAAAGCAGTGAAATCGAACAGAAACTTAAAAACGTGTAACGAAAATCCTCTTTTTCTTGGGTGTCGGATCTGACTAGTGGTTTAACCTCTTGTACATTGTCTAACAGCGACGCTGTTGTCGATGGTTCGAGTCCTGGCGTGAAAATTTTTCTTCGTCTTATTAATGCAAATTTGTCGCAACAAGCATGTTGTGCACATTTCAGCGTTTCTTGACTTTGGTTTGGTTGCTCCTGTAACACGGGAGCAAACTAGCAGAATGCCGTTTAGCCCCACAGGGGTTCCAACCACCCGTCTAGGATTTGAATAAATATTCGAGTTTTAAACAGTGATATCGAAGCAAGAAATTTTGAAAAACTTCCGAAGATGCTTCTTTTTCGGGGAGGCGATTCGCAATAGTGTAGGAGCCTCCCTATACATTGTCTTAACGGCGGACGCTGTTGCGATGGTTCGAGTCCTGGCACGAGTGAATTTTTTTTCGTCTTATTATTGCAAATTTATCGCAACAAGCATCTTGTGCCCATGTCGGCGTGGCTTGCCTTTGGTTGGTTGCTCCTGTAACCCAAAGGGCACCCATCAAAAATGCCGGTTAACCCACAGAAGTTCTATATCGTATACTTTTATATCTGTACTCTATTCCAGACCATAGTCTTCACTACATACATTAGCCACAGGTATAGGATACCGTCATAGTAGACCCTAGCACACTCAAGACTTATTCCCTTCCCACTAAGGATTTGATTGCACCAGCCAATCTTCCTTCCATTCACAACTTTTCATCCTACATTCTGATCACCGTTCCCTTTTCCATTCACCATAATCCTAAATATTTGAACTCAGACATTTGTTCCGTGCTTCATCTAACATTGAACTTACACAGAGAACTTATCCTCACTCAAACCAACCCTTACCTATTCTACGTTTACTTCAAACCCCTCCTTTTACACACCTGGCAAATCTCTCTCTACTAATCCCCTCAAAGCTATTTCAGATCGCCACACTAAAGCCAATCAAGCCGCATATAATAGGTAGGGGCACCCTCCACTCCTTTCATTCTCCTTTACTCTAACACCATCCCTTGCTACCTCACCCCACCTCTGATTCTTTCATAACCCATCCATAGTATATATATATATATATAATATATATATTATATAATATATATATATAATATATATATATATATATTATATATATATATAATATATATATATATATATATATAGATATATATATATATATATATATATATTATATATATTCAATTAATCAATTCAAGCCTTTGATATATTTCTTTTACAACCCAAAAAAATAATAATTATTTTTCTCCGGCTCCGGCTCCAACTCCGACTATAGTTTCTGCACTGTTTGAGAATTGTGCAGTACTTTCTGGCAATAAATTTTTCACGTACAAAAATATTTTTTTAAAAATTTATGCCCAGAATCCGGTTCCGTTTCATACTCCGGCTGCGGCTCCAGATCCGGCGCTGGATCCGACTAAGGTTTCTTCACTATTTGAAAATTGTTTAGCACGGTTTCTTCACTATTTGAAAATTGTTTAGCACGTCTTCTGGCAATAAACTTTTCACCAAAAAAAATATTTATAGAAACAAAATTATACCCAGAATCCGGTTTCCGACTTCGGATCCGGATCCAACTAAGGTTTTCTTGCACTAGTTTTGACATTTGTTTCATCACGTCTTCCGCAATAAATTTTTTCATCTAAAAAAAAATATTTCTTATAAAAATTTATAAACAGGATCCGGCTCTAACCCCGGCTCCGGTTCCGACTCCGGATCCGGATCCGACTAAGGTTTTTGAACTATTTGAAAATTAGTCAGCAAGTTTTCTGGCAATACATTTTTCACCTAAAAAATATTTCTTGAAAAATATTTATAAGCAAGACCGACTCCGGATCGACCTTCGAATCCTGCTCGGATTCCGGATCGAATCAAAGGTTTCCTGCACTATTGAAAATGTTCAAGCACATACTTCTTTCAAAAATTTTTACCTAAAAAAGATTTCTAAAAAAAAATTCATACGAGGACCCGGCTCCGGGTTCGCTCCGGTGTTTCGCTCCGGCGTTCGGCATCCGGCTCCGGATCCGGATCCGACTAAGGTTTCGGCACACTATTTGAAAATTGTTCAACACGTCTTCTGGCAAAATACATTTTTCGCCTAAAAAGATATTTTTGAAAAAAATTTTATACCCAGGATCCCGGCTCGCTCCGCTCCGGTCCGGTCCGACTCCAGCTCCGAGTTCACTTTCGGCGTCTGATCTGACTAGGGTTTATATCCTATTTGAAATTGGTCAACACATCTTCTATCCCTGAATTTTTCACAAAAAAAATTTTTTTTCGAAAAAAATCATATCCGGCTCCGCACTCCGAAATCCGTATCCGATTTAAGGATTCTGCCAGCTATTTGAAGAATTTTCAGCAAAGTCTTCTGGAACTAAGATTATTCATCTAAGAAAATTATCTCTTGAAAAAATTTATACCAAAGGATAAGCTCGAATCTGGAATCCGGATCCGGATCCGATTAAGGTTTCTGCACTATTTGAAATTGTTTCAGTACGTTTTCTGGCATTAATTTTTCACTTAAAAAAATATTTTTGAAAAAAATTCATACCCAGGCATCCGGCTCTTGACTCCAGCTCCCCCTATCCAGCTTCGACGTCACTTTCGGATCCGGGATCTGAACTAAGGTTTCTGAACTATTTTGAAAATTGTCAGTACGTCTTCGGCATAAAGTTTCGACCTAAAAATATTTTTGTTTTAAAAAATTTCATACCAGGATCCGGGCTCCGGATCACGACTAAGGTTTCTGAACTATTTAAAAATTGTTCAGCACGTCTTCTATATATTTAAAATTTTCACCTAAAAAAATATTTCAACAAAAGCATACTCTGGCTCCAACTCCATCTCCGACTTTGAATCCGCTCCGACTCCAAATCCGGATCCGATTAAGGATTTCTGCACTATTTGAAATTGTTCAGCAAGTTTTCTGACAATAATTTTTCATCTAATAAAATATTCTTGGAAAAAATTTATACCCAGGAATCCGTCTCTGAATCCGGATCCGGATCCGTTATCCGACCTGACTAAGGTTTCTGGCATATTGAAAATTGATTCAGTGCGTCTTCTGGCATTAAATTTTTCACCTAAAAAAATATTTTGCTAAAAAATTCATACCCAGGTTCCGGCTCCGGCTCCGGCTTCCGCTCCGACTTCACTTTCGCTCCGGAATCGTGGACTAAGGTTCTGACATTTGAAAATTGGTTTAGCACGACTTCTTGGCAATAAATTTTTCATGGTAAAAAAATATTTTCGGAAAAAAAATACTTGACCGGCTCTGATTCTGCGCTCCGACTTCGACTCCGGCTCAAATCCGGATCCGCGACCCAGACCGACTAAGATTCTGCACAATTTGAAACCTGTCCAGCCACGTCTCTGGTAACAAATTTTTCATCTAAAATTTTTTTCTTAAAAAAAATTTATACCCAGAATCCGGCTCCGAATCCGGCTCCCGCCTCCTTGATCCGGATCCAACTAAGGTGTTCTGCACTAATTTGAAAATGTTCAGCACTTCTGTCTGGCAATAAATTTCACCTAAAAAAATATTTTTCAAAAAAATCATAACTACGGCACCGGCTCTGACTTTGGCTCCCACTTTCGACCCGCTGCCACTCCGGACCGGATCCGAATAAGGGAATCTGCACGATTTTGAATATTGTCAGTACGTCTTCTGGCATTTAAATTTCACCTAAATATTAAAAAAAAAAAACTCATACCCAGGCTCCAGCGGCTGCGGAGCCGGCAAATTTTTTCCGGCTCCGGCTCCGGCTCTGACTCTGGCTCCGACTCCGGATTCTGACAGGTTCTGTACTATTTGAAAAATTGTTCAGTACGTCTTCTTGCATTAATTTTTCACCTAAAATATATTTTTAGAAAAAAAATATACCCATGTTCCCGCCTCCAGCTCCGGCTCCAAGCTCCGTGCTCGCGGCTCCCGGCTCGCTCCAGCTCCCAACTTCGCTTCAGCTCCGATTCGAATAAGGTTTCTGCACTATTTTAATTGTTCAGCAGATCTTCTAAAAAAAATATTCTTCGAAAAAAAATCATACTCCGGCTCCGGCTCCGGCTCCGGCTCCGGCTCCGGCTCCGGCTCCGGCTCCGACTTCGACTCCGGCTCTGACTTTGGATCCGGATCCGGATCCGGATCCGGATCCGAATCCGACTAAGGGTTCTGTGCTATTTGAAAATTGTTCAGCACATCTTCTGGCCTTTTATAAATTTTCATGTAAAAAAATTATTTTCATGAAAAAAAATATCCCACACT
>JABUQX010024278.1:57500-62114 GCA_015478945.1 Trachelipus rathkii
TAATATCAGGCATTTATAAGGTACATAAGAAAAGGAAAATCAATACTCTATTATATTTTCAGTTATCGTACCTGCAAGATGCATTTCCTTCTTCCTTCTAGTCCAGACAGTGAATTGGATCTCTTTTCGTGAAACCTACACAGATTAGTGTAAGTGAAACTAATTTCATCAGTATTAACCCTATTCGTTCAATTACCAATACCGATGTACCTTTAGAATTCAATATCTTTGTCACTTCGGATCAGTATCTCGATCAAGCCAATGTGTTTTTATATTTAAAAGCAAAATTAATGAATGGTAATGACAGACCTTCCTTCATCCGACGACCACATAGTGTGCACGGAATTAAATTTCCTGTACACATGTTTAAACCAACTTGAAGTGTATCTCAATGAAAGATCGCTAGGAGCGTCAGCTTTAAATTATTCATATAGATGTTATATAGATGATTTGCTAAATTATTCAGACGATACTAAGCAATCTCATCTCCAATCATGTGGCTTTTATAATTTCAAAGATGTTGATAAGCATATAGGTAAAGCTGGTAAATTAACAAGTAACACATGAATTTTACTGGCGATTAAATGAAGATATCTTCTCTCAAGACAGACTAATTCTTTCTTCGATTAACTTGATCTAGTACTCAATTTGCTCTCAAGCTAAAAAGCAAATCTAAGGCTACTACGGCATGTCCTGAACCTGTTTTCAAGTTGTTAGACGCATATCTTTACGTTAGAAATGTGCATTTACTTTCCCAGAGACATTTGTAAACTGAAAAATCTCTAGAACACTACAGCTAAGTGTCCTATCAAAAGAATTGAAACCAAGTTATTTCATTGAAGGATTATCAAGCATCAGTACCCCTAACATTGTGAACGGAAATTTACCTCAGAAAGTAATAATAGGAATTATTGAACATGAAGCGTACTCATGAAATTATAAAAAGTCGTCCTTTAAATTCACAACCTCTCGGGCGTGATTATGAATGCTTTTTCTCAAGATCTTTTTACCATTTAATAAATAATTCTGTATCGTGTAATGATAGTGGAACAGGTATAGATCTCGAAGCATACGCATAGAATATTAATTTATTTGCATACGATCTAACATCTGATCTTTCAGCTTGTAATGCAAATCATTTAAATATTTTAAAAATAGAAACATTAGGGTTAAGTCTCACATTTGGAGCAAGTCTGCAATCTCCAATTACAGTCTTGGTGTATTTGGAACCTCCTCAACTCATTGAGATTGATAGAGTAAGTAATATAATATTGAATTATTAAGGATGAATATAGAAGAAATAAAAACTGCGCTTAAAAATGAACCACGATTTACAGGAGTCTTTGTTATTAATGAACTCGGGTCAGTGAAACTGGAGAAGGATACTAGTTTTGTATTCAACACTTCCCCTCGTCACATTATTACAGGAGGACACTGGATAGTTATATATATATATAATATATATATATATATATATATATATATATATATATATATATATATATATATATATATATATATATATATATATATATATATATATATTTATATATATATATATATATATATATATATATATATATATATATATATATATATATATATATATATATATATATATATATATATATATATATATATATATATATATATATATATATATATATATATATATATATATATATATATATATATATATATATATATATATATATATATATATAATATATATATATATATATATATATATATATATATATATATATATATATATATATATATATATATATATATATATATATATATATATATATATATATATAAATAAAAAGGAGTCTTTATCTCTTGATTCTCCTTGACATTCAAAAATTTAATAAAAAATGAATATTTATCAATTTTTTTAAAATATAACAAAGCAATATACGTTAAAATGTTATGTAACCCTATTCAACCAATTAATTCAGACAGATGCGGTTTATACTCAATATATTTTTTAAAAAACCTTTTTGAAGATGTACCGCTCAATGAAATTATTTCAAACTTTCACAATAAATATTTTTTTTTTACAGTTAACCACCACTCACGGCCGAGTCTTTCATGAGGGGGCGCAAATATGTTAATGATTAGGTAGTTTCTAATTATGTTATAAATGATTTAGGATGAAACTTGATTTTTATTCCTTAAGAACTTATTTTCATATGAAATTATATATATAGTATATATATATATATATATATATATATAGTATATATATATATATATATATATATATATATATATATATATATATATATATATATATATATATATATATATATATATATATATATATATATATATATATATATATATATATATATATATATATATATATATATATTTATATATATATATATATATAGTATATATATATATACATATATATATATATATATATATGAGTATATATATATATATATATATATATATATATATATATATATATATATATATATATATATTTATATATATATATATATATATATATATATATATATATATATATATATATATATTATATATATATATATATATATATATATATATATATATATATATAAAAATAATGAAATGTATTATGTCATGTGTATAGAACTGAAAATCTAAAGTTTATAAATTATTTCCTGAAATTTCATGCCATTATGCATCAGCAAACCTATGAGGTCATGATTTTGAAAGGTATATGGTTACAGATCCTTGAAGAAAATTATTATTTGTGTAACAACCTTCTTCACGCGAACAGTGTTTGTAATACAGTCGACTGTGTAGTTAGGGGGCTTATCGCTTATATTTAACGGTGTTTGTTTATTTTAAAAACATGGTGTGCATGTTTTAGCTATACATCTGATTTTTCTTCACGGTATCCGTATACACCTCGTGATCCTAATAAAATGCGTATTGTCTGTGTATCAGATAACGTTCATGGTCATAATTGAACCAATCAGGTCTTTGTAATGACATCATTCATTAATTCATTATGAAGCTTAGGGAAAAAGAGTTCAGCTGTGATCTAACCTTTAGTGAGTGAACACGGCTCATGTAAAACATAGTGCAAAAATAGAATATTTCCTTCGTATATAAAAGGATACCCAGAAGTTATGAAAATTTTTATGTAATGTAGTTATTTTCAAGAAAAAGTTTATACAAAATGTGTTAAAATATGACTTTAATCGCTTAATCAATGGATCACAGGTGATAGGGGGGGGTGGGGCGTGTGGTTGATTAGAGTTTGATCTATTGATTTATTGATTAATTGATGTTTTTAATAAAAAAGAATTAAAAATTTAGTAAAGGCATAAAATGTTTTAAAAACTCTTTAATAATGAAAGATTTTCTATAAATAAATAAAAATGTTTGTTTAAAAATGAAATGTTGTGCTCAACGTTTAAAAGGGATATATCAAAAGAAATTAAAAAGTAAATGGCGTAAACTCTTTAGTAAAAGTGTACGCTCGAAAGGTAGAAAACGGAAAATATTGCGTAACTTTATAGAATAACGTCACAACTAGAATACTTACGCGCTCGCTGTCTAATATTGCTACGTGGGTTCGCGCGCACGCGTTGGACCTTCACGCAACCCGTTAAACAAAATAAAAATGATAATAAAAAATTAAAAGCACTGACTATGGTGATTATTACTGCTACAAAAACTACTACCACTGCTAGACGATTAAGAACAAAGCATTCGATCTCAGCAGCCATCCTTGCATAGGCATACTCTTATAAAATTCAAGATCTTTCAGCACCGGTTCCGAAGCCTTTGTGATCGGCCTCAAGAATCAAATCAGGCTCAAATTTCTTAACCGAATCATGTAGGTTATTTATTTTCCACCTATCTGCAATCATATCCAAGTTAAAAGGCCCAGCTCCCCTTTTGATAGGCTTAGCGGCATGAAAAATCCTCTCCGATGTGGTGCCATTACCAGCTATATGTTGTCCAAGTTAGAAAGCTATCCAAAAATTATTTCTCCTTCAAGTATGAAGGTTATATATATATATATAGAGAGAGAGAGAGAGAGAGAGAGAGAGTATATATATGTTGTGTCGTATATATATATATATATATATATATATATATATATATATATATATATATATATATATATATACGTCTATTATATATTGTAAAGTTCGAAGAAGGAAAAGAGAGAAAAAAAAAATCAAAATGGGAAGAGGTCGAGACAAGAAAGAGATAGCAAAAAGTTACCGGACTCTGGAACATAAGGTAGAACTATTAGCAGAAGATAAGGACTGGCTGTTTTAGTTAAGGGTTAAAGACAGTAAACTATTCCGATAGATGATGGTTCGAATTCTCTTTAGCAATTATATTTGCCGTATATAGATCTTCATTTATAAGCTCAAACTAATTTAATTTAAATTAAAATATATTAAAACCCTACTATATATAGTATATATATATATATATATATATATATATATATATATATATATTGGTTGTTATTGTTGGTTAATATATATATATATATATGAAGTGGCGCACGAAAACGCGAAAGCGTTTCACGATACAAATGCGAAAACGGTTAAACACCCAAATCCAACTGAATCGAAGTACAAC
>JABUQX010024279.1:7500-15000 GCA_015478945.1 Trachelipus rathkii
GGCACTTAGCACGCCGCGGTATACATAGATTAGTAGCATATATTATATTAGTATACATTATAGTAATATATATAGTAATATATATATATATATAGTATATCATTAATATATTTAATAAATATTATATTATATTAGTCTGTAATAGTATGAGTATATAGTAGTATAGTTAATAGTATGATAGAATATATAGATATATTATGTTAAGTTAATAATATATATTATAGTATATATATAGTTATATTATATATATATTATTAGGTATAGTAATATATAATATAGATATAAGGGTATATATACTATATATATATATAATGGTGTGAGTATTTAGTATATATATATTATATATAGTATATATATATAATATATAGTATATATATAAATATAATAATACATGTATAAGGGGTGTATATGTATTATAGTTGATATATATATATTATAGTATATATTATATATATATAATAGGGTATAGGTAGATGAGGTATTATGGTAGTATATATATATATACATTGGATATATATATATAGTATATAGTAATAATTATATACTAGTATATATATACTCTATATTATAGTATATATATATATATTAATATAAGTAATTATTATATTAATAGTATATATTTAGGTGATATATGTAGCAGTCCCAAAAGTATTAGAGATTATTTGTAAAAAAATTAAAATTTGTATTTATGTTCGTACTTGTGCCAAGGAAAATTGCGTAAGCAAAATTTTCACATAAGTTAATAAAAAATTGTTATATTGGAGAGGCTTCCCCCGCGCCTTAGGTCAGGTGAGTGATATATATTTATATATATATATTATATATACTCTATATTGTATAGTATATATATATATATTATATACTATATATAATACTTATATATATATATATATATTATAAATATCATATTTATAATTATATATCTATATCTATATCATAGTATGTATATATAGGTAGTTAGTATATATAATATATATATATATATTATATATATATGTATTATATATATTATATATTTATTATATATATATATATAGTTATTAAATATATATATATATATTACATATAATATATATATATATTATTATATATATATATATACTATATATATAGTATATAGTATATATATATATAGATATATATAATTATATATATATATATATATATATATATATATATATATATTAATTTATATATATATACTATATATATACATATATATATATATATATATATATATAAATATATATATATAATATTATATATATATATAGTATATATATATATATATATATATATATTATTAATAGCATCCCAAAGTTAATTATTTGTAAGAAATTAAAATTTGTATTTAGTTCGACTTGTGCAAAAAAAATGCATAAGCAAAATTTTTCATCATAAGTACGAAAAAAATTGTATATGAAGGCTTCCCCCCTGCCTTGTTAAGTCATTCTCTTCACTTTTCTACTCTCTACCCTTTCATCCAGCACTATCACTTTCTCACTTGGCTCATAGAGACTTGCAATTACTAAGCACAACGCAATTCTAAAAAAATGGACTGTAAAACTCTGCCGGCAAGGAAAAGACTGCAGATCCTCGAGATTAACGAAATTCAAGAAGGACGCTTTGAGCAAGAGTGAAGGATAGAACATCCGGGCATAAGGCTCGAGACTGCTCCTGTAGAGTTCTCAAGGAAAAAAGAGTAATCTCAACAAGGGGTAACTTTTGTTACTTTGTTGTTTGTTTTTGATTTTAAATCCTACTTCATTAACCTCGAGTTGTCTTCTTACTTAAAGAAATAAAGAGGTCATGAAACTTTAAAACTTCGTCCATCCATTAACCTACAGCTAGGGGATTCAGACAGACCACCTATAAAAACTTCAAATCGCCGTTGTTATATAGTATATTATATTATTATTTATACTAATATATATATATATATATAGTAATATATAATATATATATATAATATAAATATAATATATATATTATATATTAATATATGATTATATATAGTATATCTATTCCATATATGATATATATATATATATAATAATATTCACTGTATATATATCATATATATATTATATTATATATATATATATTAAATATATATATAAGTATAATAATAATATTTATATTCCTATATAATATATATATATATAAATATATTTTATATTATACTATATATAATATATATATATATAGTATATACTATTTATTCAGTATATATATATATATATATAACTATATATATATATTTATGATATATATTATATATTATAATTATATATATTTAGTTTATATTCATGAACTTCATATTGCAGAGGTGAACACAAATAATAGTATATCAGGGTGTTGATAATTTATAAAGGAAACTGTAAATCATTCCCTTAATTAATTATTCATACAACGATAAAACTCCGAAAGAGGAAAGAAGCAAAAAACTTCAATTGGTGGCACTGTCTTCAGCTGACGAAAGTTAATCGAGCATAGGCTATAGTACTTACTACTGCTACTACTACTACTACTGGCTCAATACTAATAATAATAATAGATAATAATAATTAATAATTAATATAATAATAATAATAATAATATAATAATAATAATAAAATAAATATATAATATAAATAATAATAATAATAATTAATAATAATATAATAAATAATAATAATAATAATAATAAAAATGCGAATAATAATAATAATATAACAATAATAATAATAATAATAATAATAATTAATAATAAAATATAATAATAATAATAATAATATAATAATAATAATAATAATAATAATTAATAATAATAATAATAAATAATAACCTCTAATAATAATAAATAATAATAGATAATAATCATAATAATAATAATTAATGAATATAATAATAATAATAATAAAATAATAATAATAATAATAAAAAATGAATAATAATACATATGAATAATAATAAATAATAATAATAAAATATAATAACAATAATAATAAAATGATTAATAATAATAATAATAATAATAATAATAATAATAAATAATATAATAATGTAATAATATTAAATAATAATAATAATAATAATAATAATGAATAATAATTAATATAATAATAATAAATAATAAATAATAAAAATATAATTAATAATAATAATAATAATAATAATAATAATAATAATAATAATAATTAATAATAATAATAATAATAATAATAATCAATAATAATAAGAACAATAATTAATAATAATAATAATAATAATAATAATATAATAATAATAATAATAATATGAATAATAATAATAATAATAATAATAATAATAATACATATAATAATAATAATAATAATATAATATAATAACAATAATAATAACTAATAATTAATAATTAATAATAATAATACATAATAATAAATAATAATATAATAATAATAATAATAATAATTTAATAATGAAATAATACATAAGTAATATCAATAATAATAAAAATAATAATGATAGCTCATTATGAAGAATAAAATCGGGATCGTAAATTGCTCATTAATAATCATATGAGAAATAATAAAAATCGATTTTATGCGCACTATAAAACATTTTAATAATTACCATTTTATAATGTGTTAATTATATATATAAATGAATAAATGAATAATAATAGATAATAATAATAATAATAATAATATTGAAGTTAATAATATCATGATAATAATAATCATAATGATATAATATATATAATATTAATAATAATAAGAATAATAATAATAATAATAATAATAATTAATAATTAATAATAATAATAATAATAATAATAATAATTAATAATAATAATGAATAATAATAATAAATAATAATAATAATAATAATAATACATAATAATAATAAAATAATTAATAGTTAGATAATGTAAGTATGAATAACAATACATTCAAATAATTAACAAATAATAATAATAATCAATGAATAATAATAATAATAATATAAATAATAAAATAATAATAATAATAATAATATTAAAAATATAATAAAGAATAATGAATAATAAATAATAATAATTGCTTATAATTATTAATCATAATACATAATTACAATAATAATAATAATAATAAAATATATAATAGAATACTAAAAAGCAATTAATAATAAAAAAAAGTAATTAATATTAATTAATAATAATAAATAATTAGTTTAATATTAAAAATAATAAGAATAAAAACTATTAATTTATTTTAGTTTTTAATTTATTTTCCTTAAAACAAAAGCAATTTTAAAATGTTAATAATAATAACAATATTAACAATAATAATAGAATAGTAATATATATTAATAATAATAATAGTATAATAATGGCCTTACTAACTAAGAGATTCAAATTTCATTGCTCCTCGGTATTTAAAACTTTTGCCAATTAATAATAATAATAATATTCGGTTTCATACTGTGACGTACAGTAACTCATATAGATTGTAGTAATAATAATAATAATATAATAATAATAATAATAATAATAATAATATAAAATTAATAATAATAATAATAATAAATAATAATAATAATAATAACAAATAATAATAATATTAATAATGTAAATAAATAAATAACAATAATTAAAATCTATTAAAAATAATACTTAAAATAATTAATAAATAATAAGTAATAATAAATAATAATGAATTAATGAAGACATAATAATTAATTATAAATAAATAAACAAGTAATAATAACAGAATTAATAACATTAAGGCAATATAAATGAGTACACATTGATAGATCTACATAACCAATAGCAATAATAAATTAATAAAACTTTAAATAATAATAAAAAATAATAATAATCAATTATGAAATAATAATGAATATATAATAATAATATAATAATAATCAATAATCAATAATAATAAGAATATAATAAATATTAATAATAATAATAATAATATGATGATGATGATGATTATTATATTTGATGATGATGATGATAGTCATAATGATAATCATAATAATAAAGAAATAAAAAATTTATTAAATTAAAAAGAGTGAGTTGAAATCATAGCTTTTATTTTCAATTAAAAAAAAAAAATTTTTCTTACTGTTTTTTAATTATCATTTACGTTACTCTTGTTATTTTTATTATTATTATTATTATTATTATTATTATTATTATTATTATTATTATTATTATTATTATTATTATTATTATTATTATTATTTATTATTTATTATTGTTTTTAAATATTATTATATTTATTAATTATTATTATTATTTTGTATTAATTATTATTTATTGATTATGCTGTTACTATTATTATTATTATTATTTATTATTATTATATTATTTTATTATTATTATTATTATTATTATTATTATTATTATTATTATTATTATTATTATTATTATTATTATTATTATTATTATTATTATTATTATTATTATTATTATGTAATTATTATGATTATTATTATTATTATTTTATTATTATTATTATTATATTAGTATTATTATTATTATTCATTTATTATTATTTATTATGATGTTGTGTGTTATTATTATTATTATTATTATATCTATATTATGATTATTCTATATATATTATTATTATTATTATGATTATTATTCATTATTATTGATTATATTATTATTATTATTATTATTTATTTTATTATTATCTATTATGTATTTATTATTATTATTATTAATTCATTATTATTATATTATTATGTATTATTATTATTATTATTCATTATTATTATTTTCTTTATTATTATTATTATTATTATTTTATATTATTGATTATTATTATTATTAAAAAGAAGATTATTATTATTTTATTATTATTAATTTTATGATTTATTATTATTATCTTTTATTTCTATTATATTATTATATCATTATTATGTATTGAATTATTATTATTATTATTATTTTACGGAATTATTTTTTTACTTATATTGGTAACTCTTAATTTTATTATGTATTTGCAAAGATTATTATTAATTAATATATTATTATTATTTATTATTAATCACTCACAAGACCTCCTCGCCACTCTCCTTTCTCCCATCCTCTTGAGATGTCCCAGCCACCTCAAGTGGGAATTTTCTATCTTATTCCTCATGGCCCTCATTTCCGCAGCCATGTCATTTGGCCTCTTGAACTTTGTTTTTTTTGTCCAACTCTCAGCACCCATACAATCAATAATAGGCACTTCAAAAATAATGCTGAGAAAAATGACTCTTTCGTTTATAGGAACACATTCTGAATCTCCTTTAACAAAGGATAGAAAACGTTCACGCTTCTTCCATATTTTAATATCCTTTCGGCTATATCTTCCCATTTTACTCCCCTATTTCCGAACACACACTTCCTAGAGACTTAAAACTTTCTACCTCCTTTATGTTACTACCATATACCTGGATATCTAAATCTTCTCCATCTTAATATTTACTTTCATAACCACCGTTTTCTCCTTGTTAATTTTCAGGCCTCCCTCCTCAAAGCATATATCCCACCTTTCGAGTACCTCCTCCATGTCCTCCTCCTCCTTTACGCTCCAAAGAGCTATATCGTCGGCACATGCCAAAAAACCCTATTCCTTGTTATTATTTCATCCTGCTTTAAAATTACTTATAACCTTATCTAAGTATGCAAAAACAACAGGGGCTAAAACACACTCTCCTACTTCACCCTCGTTCTCACTTGAAACTTTTCTCATTATCTTGCCCCGTCCTCCCTTTGCACGTACACACCTCCTACAAGCTCTTAATTACATTTATCATTCTCCCCGAAACTCGATTTCTTTCCTCTAGACGTCCCCTCAACCTATCTCTAGACATCGAATCAAAGGGTTTTTGTAAATCTCCAAGCTCACCCCAACATTGAATTCCTATATCTTCTCTACAATCTTTCTTCAACTAAAGACCAGATCCATTGTTCCCCATATTCTTCCTGTACCAATGCTGTTCCTCTTCCAACTTTGCTTCTATCCTCTCTCTCTCAGTCTTCTCTCTCTATCATTTTTTATATATCTTTACTACATGATTTATTATGGGATATGCCCGACAATTTTTGGAAATCCCAGAATGTCCATTCCCTTATATATCGGCACGATTATAGCTCTCTCCACCCCTTTGGCATCTCCCATTCCTCCACCACCTATTCACTACCTTTAGTATATATCTCTTTGTTTGAACCCCCGCCTCTCTCACCATCTCTATACCCACACCACCCTCCCCAGGTGCCTTCCAGTTTATCATTTTCGCAAAAGCCTCCTTGAACTCTTGTTTCTTAAACTCCTCATCTTCCTCCATTTCATGCATCAGCAAATCATCCCTTTCCCCGAGCACTCTGTTCTCCCTCTCCACGTTCAACAAAACTCAAAATATCCAGTTCATCTCTCATTTATTTTCTCCGCCGTCACCATCACCTCTCCCTCCGCATTTTTTGTTATTTAACTTCTTTTTATCCTTCCTGTATGATCTTGCTAGGCCATACAACAAAGATTTATTTCCTCTTTGATC
>JABUQX010024280.1:0-5000 GCA_015478945.1 Trachelipus rathkii
GTTGACCAAAGAACATTAATATTTTCACCCATGACACTGGTGTTGTGTTTTAATTGATGAACTTCAATAATTGTTATTATTTAATTTATTAGTAATTTTTATTATCTTTAACGTTTGTAATTATCGTAAATTTTTATGTAGGAGCTGAGAGTATTTACGCCTAGCCAGTCGAGGTCTGAAGGACAATTTTAAATACGCGTGAAGTTAGCAGTAGATTTTAGCATTTAAAGTGTTTTCTCAGAACAAAAGACAAACATCCCCTTGTTACAAACAAGACACCAAAAACATATTTGGAAACATTAAGACTCCCCTGAAACTAATTTAAGAATAATTTTTTGTTTGATCAAATTATCTAATTCCCTCAAAGTAGCTTTGGTAATAGTGAAGCGTTACTCAACCAGCTGCAATTTTGTTCCTAACGAAATATAAGACGGTAACTGTGAGAAATGATGAAAGTAGGATATAGAGACAGTAAGAAGCCACATGGGACATCATGAATACTGTCCCAGTAAAATGCGCGTGAAGTTGACAGCGAACAGAACCATACAACCTGCTCATGCAAATCCAAAAGCACCCTAGGGCTTGTCATTTGTTGTAACTACAAATCCAGCCAATTTGGCTTAGTCAAACTAATGATATATAAATATGATACCCAAACCATCACATGCATAAGTTAACTAAGTTATGGTCACACATGCCATCTAACAATTAATGTGTAACTAAAAACCCGCCAAAATTTTGGCTCGTAATAAGTTATGTGATACCCAACTCCTCCATAAGACGAATCTCAACCGTTCTTAAAAGTTTGCACTCGAGTCACACAAACAACTCCTCTGCTATGACTATTCGCAAAAGTTTAACAACCCTATTTACTGAATGCATGCTTTCTTATATCAGATGGATGCTTTCTATCTTATTTTCTCTATGTATGCCCCCTGGTCACTGTCATGTTTCTAGCTATGAAAAATTTTGTTGGTCTCGTACTGTAAATGATGTAAAATATTTTTGTAGACTTGTATCAGTGTCCCCTCTCTAGAAAATCGCCTTTCTACAGAAAACATTCCTAACTCCGTCAGCTCTTCCTCATAGCTAACACCCTAAACCAGAAATCATCCTTGTTGCTCTACGTTGCACTCTCTCTAGCAGAATCTAAGTCTTTTCTTTAAATAAGGGGCCCAACTTGTGTGCTCCAATACTCTATTACGGGCTAACTAGCTATTATATCAGTTTACTGTATTACTTTTTCCTGCTCTTGTAAACAACACGTTGCGATTATTATGCTCCAGCATCTTATTAGCTTATTTCTAGCTTCCAAACATTTGATTGCTACTTTCAAATTACGGCTTATAATCACACTTAAATCTTTTTCTTGTTCCACAGACTCAAGCCAACCCCCATTCATATAGTTAAAACTTTTATTTTGAGTAACCTAGGTGAAAGAACCTTACACTTTTTTACTATTAAATTCATTTGCCACTTATTGCCCACCTCAAGAAGTTTTCAAGAATCATTTTGAATTCTTATGCATCCTTCACTTATTCTCTGAGGTGGCCACTTGTGATCATCTGCAACTTTAGAAACCTTGCATTTAAGTCCTGGTCTAAATCATTTTATATATAATGACGGAAACAATAGTGGCCCAGCACTGAAGCCTGTGGGACAACCACTCTTCACTTATTTCCCATTAGATTTATTCCCATTAGTTGTCAACTGTCATTTCTATTTCGCACCACTCTTTAATCCACCATGTCCTCTCCACCTATCCACATTGCAAGTAACTTTCTTCATCCACCTTATGTGGGGAACCTTATAAAAGGCTTTACTAAGTCTAAATATACAATATCCACTGGATCTCCTTGGTCATGCAAGTTCAGTAATGTAATCGCGATAATTCTCAAAGTTGTCTGACATGTACCTACCCTTTCTGTAAACCCCTGCTGGAGTCATACAATACCTTGTATCTTCTAAATTTTCTCTATATGACCTTTCAGTAACTTTCCAGAAGACTTTAAGAACAAAGAGTTTAGCTAACTGGCCTATTAATTTCAAAGTCTTCCTTATACCTTTCTTATAAATTAGGGTCACAACATAATGCTGGTTTGCCAGTCATCTGGTACCTCACCAATGTTATAGATCGTTTAAAAATCAATCCAAGTGCTTTGCAATGCTGAAACACCCCTTTCAGCAATTCTACCATATACCATAAGGGCCTACTGGCAGCTTTACTGGATCCAATAGTGATAAAAACGTTAAATATCTTTTTACATCAAATACACTTTCGGTAAGTCTATGTGTTACATTGCATACGAAGAACTATTTAGTCTCTGAACTATCTATCTAATCTTGCCTCTGTAAAAACACTGAAGCAAAATAAGCGATGAAAATGTTGACCAACTTATCGGAACTCACTAAATTTTTCATCAATTTTAATTGGCCAATTGTCCTATTCTACTTTTAAATTTATAAAAGCTAAAAAAACTTCTTCCGGGTTCTTATTACTTATTCCTTGCTAAATTAATCTGCCTCTCTCTTTGCCTCTCTTATTGACTGGTTAATTCATTTCTATTTTCCTATAATTTTCTAAATCATCTCCCTATTACTACCCATATTTTAAAACATCTGCTCTTTTCATTAATTTCTCCTGCTAGTCTCTTATTCCACCAAAGGTTTTCCTTGGCCACCTAATGGTTATCTTTAAAACATCTGACTGAATATTCATTAAAATTTGTTTAAATGTTCCCAGATAAAACAGTTTGGTCTTTAAACTCTTTATTCAGTCAGTTATACGAAGCATGTCTCGAAATTTGGTAAAACCGCCATTTCGGAAATCTATGATCTTTTCCTTATTTACTTGCAATTTTGGATGAGATGCACATTTCATATTTAAATCTATATATATTTATGGTCACTAGTCCTAAATTCTCCTCATACTGTTATTCATCCAGTACATCCTAATTTGGATAACTTTCTCTTAAAGGTGAATTGTATATTGTGGGTTTCGGGATATTACTGGTAGAAAAGTTATACTAGTATCAATTTATTGTGCAGAAGCTAACTACGGTAGGAAGATCCTACATCATCAAGACTGTTCCCACAAACTAATAGTGTAAATCTTTATCATATACATGTTCATGCATCGTTGCACAACTACATTTGCACCCTAAGCGTTGGTCCAATATAGATATGTTAGAAATATAGAACAGTATAAAACCTACATGGGCTTGTTGAACTGTCCCAGTCAACTCACTAAACAAATGCTCATGCAATCCACAAAGCACTTAGGGCTTGTCAAACTACTGTAATCTAAAAAACCTACCAATTGGCTTGTTCAAATATACTAGGATATGATACCTAAACCATTTTAACTTGAATTTTCAAAGAAACTGTATATTGCATATAGTTAGCCGTAAATAGAGTTCTACAGGATAATCGTTTCATTATGCGATTGCAATAGAGTAGTTGCTAGCCTTCTATGAGTATTTTTTTTTTTTTTTTATATTTTATAAGATGGAAATACAGTTGAGAATTTGAAGAGATAGGTTTTTCATGAAACTGCTGAAGTATTATAATCGCTGAATATTAGCCAACTCACAAATTAATGGACAAATATTAAAAAAAAGAAAGACAAAATTAAATTGAAGTTAGGAGCTAAGGAGTAATAACTATTCGAAATAAAGATAAGTCTTAATAAATTTTTTCAACCTACCTATACAAAATATTGTAAGTCAGTGATAAAATATTTATGATCTCATTAATTGCTGCATTTTGACACTCTTGCACATAGATAATATTTTTTAATGCCAATATACAGTATTTTCTTTTATTGTTAATGACATTCAGTGACATATTGTTAATGATTGCAGTTTCTAAAAAGTTTACTCTTCTACAACAGGTAGTGTAATTCCCAATTTTATCAGTGATCAAGGATTGTTCATTTAACTGTGAGAGAAAGTCAACATATATCATTTTAGAAATAAAAAGATTCCACATTCCATTTCAACACTTGTAGTTTGATATAGATGTACCTGTATTTTTTCCATTTTGCTCATTGAAAGAATTAAGAGGAAAACTTATTTTAATCCATTCTACATTATGCTACATGCTATATTGTTATTTCATTATTAATTTTGTTTTTCAGTTAACATTTCAGTTTTTCATTAACTTGAACTTTGATTTGGACTCAGACTAGGTACATCACTACTAATTTATTTTCCAGGTAGTTAGTATTTTCTTAATTTCGGTCACTCTAAATAAAATAATAAATAATAAAAAAAAAAAAAAAATTTTCGCTCATTTTATAGCACGCAGTAGTTTTACAAGTTTTATTTAGGTCAGCTTCAACTTTCGAAAGTAGTAAAGCTTTTTACAACTTTTTGAAATCAGGTTCATCAATTTCGAAAAGTAGAACTTCAACTTTTGAAAAAAGGTCCAGCTTCATAAGTAGGGTGATTTTTTTTAAACGTTCGTTATATTATAAATGAAAAATTTGTGGATGGTTTTAATTATTTTCAGTGGATACACCGAGTTATGGTAGCTTAACTGGCAAATGGTAATTTTTGATCCAAGCAGTATTAGTGGCAAAAAAAACGGCCTAACTTGGGTCCGATCACCCGCCTAAAAATTATGGGGGGTGGCTCGGCCACCATTGGTTTTTCGTATTGTACGATATTATTATATGACATTTTTTTACGTATAATTAATTTAAATGTAATAAAAAGTTATCTTATTTAAGTGAAAATTTTTTAAAAAATGAAATTTAATAAAAAAACGAATTCAGAAACACCCAAAAGTGGACATATATGGGTGAATAGACACATCATTGATATTCGTTTTTTGTTATCATTATTGACATTTTATTACTTATTGAATTTTAACTAGATAATTCATTATTAGTATTAAGTAAAAATTAAAATATAAAATAAATTAATACGTAAAAGACGAATTTAAACAGATGGTCCGAGTCCCCTCAATGGTGGTTGCGCTTACCCTCACGGCAGGTG
>JABUQX010024280.1:10000-20735 GCA_015478945.1 Trachelipus rathkii
TAAGGAGTTAGGAATGTTTTCTGTAGAAGGCGATTTTTTAGAGGAGGCTTGAAATAAGTCTATAAAATATTTACATCTGTTGATAATACTGAGACCAATAATTCTTTATAGTAAACCACGGACGGGAGATCAGGAAACACAATAAGAAAATTAAGAAGAGGGCATGCTATCTTGATGTGAGAAGACATTCATTCAGTAATAGGGTTGTTAATTTTTGGAATGGCTTGCGGCAGAAGGTTGCTAACTTACAACATTTAAGAAAGGATTGAATATATATTTGAACTGAATGAGTCAAAGGAGATTTTACTCTCCATCAGCGGGATTCGAAACTGGAGTCCGCGTCGCTGAGTTAACAGTAACCGGTCGCTCTAATCCACGTTCCCAATAAAGAACGCTTCAAGAATAGTTTTTAAAGCTCCCTGTTTTGTTTTCTCATTCCATAATTGCTGAGTACTCAAAGGCCAGCCCCCATTTGAACTGAATGAGTCAAAGGAGATTTTACTCCATCCATATGGATGGTTTGGGCATCTTATAGTATATTTTGACTAAGCCAAATTGGCGGGTTGTTTAGTTAGTTAAGGTAAAACTGCATGTTGTAACTATGACAAACTTATTAAAGGTTGTAATGTGGTTAGCATATACCTATGTAAGATATTGACAAGCCCTAGGGCGCTATGTGGGTTTAGCATGAGCATGTTTGGATTGAACCTACTTCTCTAGTTGACTGTGACAGTCTCGATAGGTCCATGTGGTTTCTTACTGTCTTTATACTTTCAATGTTTAAGAAAAACAGCGTATAGCTATCATGTTAATAAGACTTCTAATTCATAAGCCTTTTTATATACCACCATTAGCCTTTCTTTTCCAATATTCGCCATATTGGCAAATTAGAAATAACTTATAGGATTTTCCCCCCTTGATAATAGAAATAATTTTTTCCAACAATAACTTCCCCTCAGCAATTGTCAGGATTTTGTTTTTTGCATCCTGAATTTTTAGAAGACGTCTTTTTCCCCATGTGTTGTCAATTACTTGCTAACCATCCCATGCTAATTCTTAGGGTTTACATCAAATAAGTGTAATTTAAAATCTATTTTTTTCATTATTAGTAATCTAAGATCTTACCTTATTACTAGCCTGAACAAAAGATGTGTTTGTAGATTAAAGTATACAAAGCTATAGTAATTAGATCTATAAATTTTCTGAATTTAGGCAAAATGTTTTGAGCTATTTTTCTTACAACATATATTAACTCAAATACTATCACTAAGAAAATCTTTTGTTTATAACATATACATAAATACAAAGGTAGAATATACTAAAATATTATCTTTATGGAAATGAAGTTTCTTATAACAGCAATCATTTAGAATGCTGAACTATATTGGAAGTTGGTGGGTTGGTTATATTGTCTCAGCTCAACATGTCATTCGTGACATCAAAAAAAATAATTTCAATCATAAAAAAATTTCTTCTAAGCCTAAATGATGTCAATGACATTTATTGTTATTTAAAAAAAATCATCCTAACATTTTCTAACCAATAATTTAATTTGATTGTATAATTTAGTAGTTATTTATTTACCCAATATAAATGAAAACATTATTTGTTTTGAATATGCATCTTCATTGTAAATTGAAACCACATTGGTATAATAAACCATTGTTTATTATTATTATTATTATTATTATTATTATTATTATTATTATTATTATTATTATTATTATTATTATTATTTATTTATTATTATTTATTATATTTAATTATTTATTAATTTATTACTTGTAATAGTAGTAGAGGAAGAATAACATTTAAATATCATTAATAGCCCATATTTATTTATTTATTTGTAATAGTAGTAGAGGAAGAATAGTATTTAAATATTAATAGCCCATATCATCACTTTTAGGCTGTTGTTGGACAAGTCCTCTTTGACGAAGTAGTAACTGGTCTCTGGTGGATGGGAACAGTGTTAATACTTTGTGGCTTATTAATTATGCATCATTCAAAAAATGTTACACCACGTAAACCAGGAACACGGCCAAAAACTCATTGATATTTTTATTTTTCAACCTGCCTTTTTTATATGTATATTTGTTATTTTAATACCAAAATAACACAACTTGTTTACGCTTAAAACTAATGATCAAGAGTTGATTGAAAGTCTATATTTTCATTACTGAAATATAATAAAGGATAAATGACAGATCCACGTGCTGCGTTTGTGTAGTATACACCAAAATTTTAATATACTTCAAACAATTTATGAGAATGTACGCTTTTTGGAGAAGTGAATTTCACGATGTTTAGTTTTCTGTAGATTGGTGGATAGCTGTGTAATTCATGGTAATAGGAGTAAAGCTTTTAATGGAGTCATTCCATGAGAGCCCTTAAAAAAATTATCAAAATATATTGTTCGTAATGCAAACCCCATTTAAGATAACCAAGTGCAATTACGTTTCTTATACCATGAGGTTAGTTCTATGGTTTAGTTAGTAGAGAATTTTTTGTAAGTTAAAATTGATGTATTAAAAAACAATTTAAAAAAAAAAAACTTTTTTTTTCTGAGGAATTGGAACTTGCCTTTTAGTTATCAGGTAGTTATTTAATTTGTATAGATCTATTTTTGATAAATTTTTTCCTATTTGGTAATTGTACCCCTTCGACTGCCACATCTCCGTACTTCTTTCATTCCCAAGAGCTTTATTTTTAATCTCTCCACCTGCGCGTGTAAGTTCATAAGTTGTCATAAATATTCAAGTTAATACAGATACATTTTTTACTGATATGTTATAAAAATCACGAAATTATACATTTTATTAGTAATGTCTCTTCTTTATCTCGAAACCTACCACATAACTGAGCGGACCCTCGCGCCGGTTTCCTTTAAAATTTTAGTGAATCTTTTATGAAGGTTTTCCCAATTTTGTCATCTGTCGGTTGAATTTAATTATTATTTACCGGCTTGGTGATACAAATTATTCATACTTGTACTTTTCGCAATGTTACATTTACTTTTTATCCAATTTACTTTAGTGATTTTTCTCTTATAACTGAGCCCCCCATTCTCTGCGTCTTATCGCAACAAACAGCATAACTTTTCCATGTGAATGATACTAACTTCTGGAGGCAGACTGCCTGAGCCACTGAGAGAGAAGCATACTCGATTGTCTTCTCTTACTCTCGCATAATTTAGGTAAGTCCTTCTGAAACGCCCACTTGATTCTCCCTGCTATCTTTACCTAACCTCGCGCGCTACACTGTTCTTCTTTCTCACGACCATTTCGACTCTCTGCGCCACTCGTCACTGATATATCACGACTCTCTTTCTGCGCCGCTATATACTCACTCTACCTATATTTTTTCAAAATTTGAGACTAAGTGAAATATTACTAGTAAACTATATGATGTTTCCATATATTACTCACAACCATCGCAAAGTATCATACCAACTCTCTCTTTGTTAGACACCACTGCACTCTCATCCCACAACCACAACTTTAGACATGGTACGATGACTTCTCGCTTTCTCTCTGCACTCACTGCTCGACTAACAATTCACACTTCACACTCACATCAACCTATCACGCTGACCCCGATTTACCGTAAGTATATATAGACTACTTATTATATATAGTTATATATAATAATATATCATACTACTACTACTACTCACACTACTACCTCCCTACTCACTCGCCTACTTGACTATCCCCCTCTCACCCTACCTACTACTGATTCGACGCTATTCCTACTATATAATATACAAATTTTATTATTAGTTTTTATTTATTTTGACTTGACTGAAGTATTTTCATTCTCATCATATTCATTCCTTTCGTTTGACATTTGAAACAGTAATATATGACAGGCCTCGCATGGTGCTTCTCCGACTCTCTTCTGCACGCTCAATCTTCGCTGTGCGCTTCATCTCGTCGAAGTCCCGTGTTGGGTTCCTGTACACTAACTCAATAAAGAAATAATAGGTAGCTATATCTAACTACTTATACTCTGTCCTTTGTTCGCTACCTGACGCTCTCTCACTCTGACCTCACCTGTCACCTATATTTATATTTTGTTATTTTATTATGTATATTAATCCCTTAGCTTCTCGATATTAGTATAGTATTTCTAGCTATTTTTACTACTACCTCATATAGTCTGATATATATATATATCTATCTATATTTTCTTCGCTACTCCTCCTACCCACTCACTCAAGCTACACCAATTCTCCATCATCTATTCTTTCTACTTTCACTATTTATTCGAGCTGCCACACTATCTCGACTTCTTTCACTCATCTCTGCTTATTCTTATTCGGACATCGATAACTTTATACTTCATGGATCCTACACGTTACAACTAACGCATTTCCTATCAAACTTTGTGTGCGACCCCAATATTTATTATGCTTATCTTGTCATCTAATCTAGTTTGACAATATAGAGTAGTTAAATTACTCATTGACGATCTTTCTTCAATTTACGATCCACTGGCGCAGCACTACGTCTTCTGATCAGTTATTCCTTCATTCTCATCTCTTCTATTCTCTTTCTCTTGCATCTTCGTCA
This sequence comes from Trachelipus rathkii, assembly GCA_015478945.1. Taxonomy (NCBI): domain Eukaryota; kingdom Metazoa; phylum Arthropoda; class Malacostraca; order Isopoda; family Trachelipodidae; genus Trachelipus; species Trachelipus rathkii. The sequence continues at coordinate 14,575 of JABUQX010024280.1, forward strand.
CACACAACACTCTACACTCCCGCTTCGATCTCTCTACTACTGAATTCCTTTCTGTTTTGTTGATATCGTTTGGAAAGATTCATTACTATAATTACAATAGAGTTTGTGTGATTATGATAATCTCTCTTGTCCTTAGACTTAATATTTTGGAATATTGTCTTCAATTTTTTTTAGTCAGATATTAATATGAGGATGTCCGTTTTGGTGCTCTATATATAATGTATGTTCCTATATGGTCATTTAAAGAAACGTTTAAAAATAGTGTCATGGATTTTCATTAAGATTATTACTATTATATATGTTATAGTTATATTAGTAGTTAGTATAGTTATATATATATATAATATATATATTACTATATATATATATATATATATATATATATATAATATATAAATATATATATAGTATATATTATATATATAATTTATTTTATATATATATATATTATATAATATTATATTGAAACTAAAGTTTTGGTTTCATAAATCGTATCATATAACTGGAAAACGATTTTTCTCAGTACGCACTGGTCGCATACTACCCCAAGATAGGTCTCGTTCGAAACTCCACTGCGAAGTTAGGATTTGCTTCTTTGTCCCTATAATATCGCTCCCTAATCTGATTTCCTCATAGATTCCTAAAAAAAGTATGTTGCTAACACAAAACAAGAATTATCACCACTAGAATTATTATCGTTTTAAAATAATTAAGCTTCCGATATGTTTCTAAATCAGAATATACCGGCATTATACTCTAGACGGTAAAGAAATGGAACTCAAGAATGAAGCCTCACCGATGAAGTCTATTCCTGAGACAAATAGCTGAATGACTTCAATAGATTGCTCACCCAAACAATCATCAGCTTATCTGAACATCCCACCAATCAACCCTCTGTGATAGTTTGCAAGATTACTCCAGCTCTTCTGAATCCTCCTATAACTCTTCCGAATCATATCTCAGCACTTCTCAAAGGATTCTATGTCTTAGCGGATAAAATAGAGCTTGATGTGATGATCCACTCTCTTTCTAATGCTTTTCCTGCGCTTCCGAGAGAGGTTCGATATGGAAACGTCCAACTTAAACCCCGCAAACGCTCTAAACGTTCTGGATCTGTTGGAAGTATGAAAAGGGTCCCAGAGATCTCCATTCTTAAATCAAATTGTCCAATCTCCCAAAATCAATCGCATGATGACTCGCTGGCAAGATCTCCAGTATCAGACCTCGTCAACCCAACGAATCCTAATACCGAAACCCAATATCTCAAGCCCAACACCTTTTCAAAAAAGATAACACCTTATTGGTAACACCTTCCTTCATCATTTCCATGGAAATAACTCCATATCCCCCACACATTTCTGAATCTGCTTTGCTTGATAGATACCTGATATATCCTGCTCCATTTTCCTAAATCATGTATGCATTTTGTGGTTGCTCTTTCATGACCAACCAAATCCACACAATAAAATGGAATTGGTTGAGCTCGATTTATTTCGCATTCATGGCGAAGCCCCTTCACCAAATAGCACAGAAAACCCCTTCCTAAAAGCGGTCGTACAATCTAAATCTCTGTTGTATGAATCTATTCTTTGACCCCACCACCGGGACTTGTTCCCCTTCCTCGTCGAGACCCACGTCTCGAGCCTCTTCCCTCGCATCCGAATCCCCTCCAACAATACCTTGTGGCTGTCCACATAGAGACAGATTGTCTCAAAGAGACCGATGTCTCAATGTAATTATTTCATAACAGACATAGCATGCCACTTCCTTCATTGGAATTGTCGTGGCTTCCACTGATTTTGATAGTAACTTGTTTGTTAGCTATAGAACATATGTTACATCAAAAGTTGCATTATTGGTTTGCAGGGCATGCTTCGATCTATGTCATCACGACTTCTTTTCATACCGTCGGAATATAGAATTTCGCTCGCTAACCTCTATAGAATAGAGGTGAGCAATGAAGTAAGGTGAGTTGGTAGAAAAACTCTATTCATAATCTTGTCCCCAATTCTCTTAGTTCCCTCTTGCAATTAAATCGTTTAATGCAGTGGCAGCACGAATCTTTTTGGTCCCACTGTTACCTTACTGTCTGCCGCTCGTACTGTGCTTTGGAGTAAGTGAGATTTATCTAAGGTCGACTTCTGCGATTTCTGGACCTACTTTCCGGTTGCTTTACTAGGAGCCTTCAACCTCCGCCACTCTCTTTTGGGACGATTCTGTCACTTCGTCTAAGTGCAAGATCATTGTAGATCTTCCAACTCCATTTTCCCTGGGATGCCTTAACACAGGGCTCCCTACCTATGAACGTTTAGATACACACACTTTTCTTCTTTGTATGATATTTCCTTTTGCTCCATTCCCTTATGGATCGCTATACCTGGTCCAGTTTTTATTATTTATATGGCAGTGATCATTACCCAATAACTTTAAATGAACTTGTACCGATTCCCAATGTAAAATCGTAATACTCCAGCTGGCGTCTTAATGACTGAGCGGAGTGGGCTCCTTTTTATCAGGAGCCACAGCTATCTCACTTTCTCCCTTCAATAAGCTGTTTCCTACTGTTAATGATGCTTTTCAGTTCTTCCAACAAGTGGTTATTACAGCAGCGGAAGCTTGCATTCCGCGATCTTCCGCAGGCGCTGTTCTGCCCACACTCCCCTTGGTTGGTCTCCCAAAAATGCACCATAGCTAACCCGAGAAAAAGAGAATAATCTCTTAACATGATAGAAATACAAAGGAGCCCATTCCCCCCCCCCCCGCCCAAACATTATTAATTTTAAAGCAGCTGCGGCGAGATTTCGGCGAATTAATTACCAAACGCGAAAACAATATCTTCGAACATATATTTCGACTGTCAGCTCCACAACTCCCTTCCTTTATTTAGTGTGGAAAGTTGCACAGAAATAATCTCGTCGCTCCAACAACATCTCACCCACAGTTCTCCGTTTTGGGCTGGTATAACCGACACGATCTCCGCTCCTGCTGCTGTTTTGTGCTCTGTGATCATAGGCAGGTGAGTGTTTGTGGCTTGAGCCCACGTTTCCAGTTCTTTCCGCTATCCTGAAGGCTTTCAGATATTGAGAACTAACACTGCACTGCCAGACCTTTCAACAGCGAAAGGGGAAGATCATACCTATAACCGTCGTTTTACACTGGCAGATTATCAAACTGCACTGATGAATAGCAAAGACGGTGCTCTTGGCCCAGACATGATTTTGTACATTATGCTCCGTCATATCCATTCCTCGGCATAAGTATTTTTTCTGGATAACAGAATCTTAATCGAATCTTCTTTTCCATTTATTTGGACTACAGCTTTTGGTAATTTCTATCCCAAACCTGGGAAAGATCCGAAGTTGGCGGACAACCAAAGACCAATTTCGCTGACCTGTCAACTCCCTCTTTTCATTAAATACCTTCTGTCAAATAGATTCATCCAGGTTCTGTACTCTTCTATTCTGTCACGCCACTTTTACTCTGGATGAAGGCATTCGGCAGGGTAGTGGTTCTAAGTGTATTAACTATTTGCTCTCAGTATTTAATTGGACATCGTCAACTTTTATCCAGCGACGGTCAATTTTTCTCTATATTGATGAAACTTTGAACGCTATATATATTATATTATATATATATATATATATATATATATATATATATATAATATAAGTATATATATATAATATTTATATATTATATTATATATATATATATTATAGATTATATAGTATATATACTATATTTATATATATATATATATATATATATATACTAATATATCTTATATATATATATAGTATTATATATATATATATATATTATATATATATTATTATATATTTATATTATATATTATATTAGTATATATATATATCTTATGTATTATTATAGTTAATATATATAATATATATTGATATATATATATATATATATATATTTAATTATATATATATATTATTGTCCGGTGACAGGTTGCCGTGTGTTTGCGTGTGAACGGCAACTTTCAACTAGCTATTTGAGAATATTTCACAATTTTGTGGTAACTCTCATTGGCTTCCATTTCTCACCCATCCATTAAGACCGAGGCATTACGTTTTAATGAACGAAAGTGGAATCGAAGAACTGCCACCTTCTTCCCGCGAACTTAACCTTATATGGTACGCCAATCCTATGACTTCACAGGTCAAATTTCTAGGATTCATTCTAGATGACCACTTAACACACGCACTGCATATTAAACTCCTGAAAACAACTTGTCATCGCGTTCTTGACCTATTACGTCATCTCTGCCTCAATAATTCTTGGGGTGCCGATCGTAGGTCCCTTTTGCGTCTCTATATCGCCCTAATCCGATCGAAGCTGGACTTTGGCTGTGTAATATATGCTCGGGCCTCCCCGACTCTGCTACAGCTGTTATATCCCATCCAAAACGAGGTGATCCGTATCTCCCTGGAGGCCTTCCGATCTCGATCGTCCCCCCGGGTTAGCCTTGAAGTTGAATCCAATGTGATGCCACTCTCTCTTCGAAGGGAATACATCATGTGCACAAATTATCTTCTCTTTCAAACCCCAATACCGTCTGCTTTCGACACCGATTCTGCGGGAGATAACTCAGAATCCTAATTACTGGCCATTTGCAAACGGTTTAAAACATTCTTAATTTCCTCAGCATTCCTTTGCAAAAGGTGCTGTCTTTCTCTTATGGCGAAAGGTATACACCTTGGCTATTCCCTGCTCCCACCATTTGCTTAGTCCTGACCTCTCTCTCCAAATCTAGTCACCCTGCTGTCTTGTTAAAGGCATCATTCCTATCTCATTTCGCAGTTCACGGTGGATTTACTTCAGTGTTTACTGGCGGCTCTAAAACAGGGACAGTGTGGGTGCGTCTGCTGTTTTTCCTGACCTCAACCTCTCCCATACCCCCCTCCCTAATGCTTCAATTTCTACGGCAGAATTAATATGTATAATGATTGCCCTTTCTCGAATTCTATTCCTTAACCAAGACCATTCATGTCATTTATTCAGATTCGCTCAGCGCGCTCCAGGCGCTTAAAAACCCAAATTCTAAAAAAACAATGGTATCTGCTGTACAACAATTTCTTCGGCTGCTCCACTCCCGAAAGAAACAAATCATACTATGTTGGACCCCCCCCCCCCTCATATAGGCGTAACTGGCAATGAAATCGCCGATAGAGATGCCAAAATGGCCGCCTCTTTTCGAAGCTGTTAAAGGTACCTCCCGGATGTCATTCGCCATTGCTGCCTCCTATCAACTGATTACTATCCTGCTCTCCGACAAGGCTTTCTACCTTATTGGCAAGAGTGCTGAACGAATGATCAGAGGGGAGCGAAACTTAGAAATGTAAAACCGAGCATTGGTGAGTAGTCTTCCTCCCACCAACGAAAGCGCTTACACGAGGTGATACTTGCACGCTTCCGTATTGGCCACACCAATATCACTCGCCACCACTATATGTCACGGGACACTCCTCCCATCTGCAAATTTTGCCGGTCGCCATACCCCGCAATCTGTTCGCCACATCTTCATTGGTTGTCTTCAACTGGACCCTATTCGCCGTCGTCATCATTTTCCTAATTTATGGTCCGCAATACCTTCTAAAAGGTTATTCCACATCTTATCTGAATCTTCCCACTTTAGCAGTAACTGTTTTCTTGTATCTTCAAGAAATGAATTTTCTTTACAATATAGCGACAGGAAAATAGGGAACTGATTTATGATTGGTAGCAGATATATTCTCTTTTTATGTCGTTATGTTATTTTTGTCTGAATTTTCATGTTGTATTTTCAAATTTTTCTTTGACATTTAAAATATGTATAGGCCAGGACCCACCTATGAAGTTGATTTTTCACCCAGTGTGGCCCTTCTTAGTGGGCCCTGCATTATATATATATATAATATAATATATCGTATATAGTATTATATATTATAGTATATATTATATATATATATATATATATATTAATATATATATATATATCGTATTATATATATATATATATATATTATATAATATATATATATCTAGTAATATATATTTAGTTTATTATATATATATATATAGTATAAGTATTATATATATATATTAATTATATATATATATGATTATATTTATATATATATATATATATTTATATATAT
>JABUQX010024281.1:0-5000 GCA_015478945.1 Trachelipus rathkii
CTGAGAGATTTGATAGTATTATATTATATATAATATACTATATTAATATTATATTACATACTATATATATATATATAGTATTACCTTTGTCTCAGGCCCTTTCTAAAACGGCGTATAAACGTGGGGTAGAACAGCAGTCAGATTAGTCAATGTATTTTTAGTGCATTATCTATTCTATTGGGCGTCTGCGCGGCCGCGTATAGAACTGTCCATGAGTCTACTTTAGACCCGACAATGTCAGTGTTATTCTTCCTTCTAATTCATGCCCCGTCAAAATCAATTAACGCAGAACGGTAGTTTTTATATTTTTTTTTCATCTTAAATTCTCTTCTCTCTCTCTCTCTCTCTCTCTGTCTCGTCTTCGGGAGTTCTCTCTGCTCGTCTCTCTGATCGTCGTCGTCTTCTCGTCGTCTCTCTCTCTCGGTGTGTCGTCGGGTCATCGGTTCGCTTCGGGGTCTCTCGGTCCTCTTCGTCTTTCTCATTGGTATATAGGTTAGAGGGGTGGGGTGGTGTTGTAGGTGTTTTGCTTATGACGTGTGGGGGATGCTTCCTTTTAAGTGTTAGGCATGCGGGGGATAGGTCGTGTTTTGATTCGAACTTGGTGAGAGGTTTGGCAGTGCTAGTCCCTGTTGGTGGGTGTGGGTGGTCAGTCTTCTGGATTATGTGGAGTGCGCGTGGGGCATGCTGCGTTCGTTGTCTGGGGATGTTGCAGAATGAGTCTGTTGGGTTCGGTGGTCTGTTTACCTGTAATACATGTACTACGGCGGGGCGGTGTTGGGAGGTGGGTGGCCGTTCTCGTGTGTTGTCGGTAGTGGTGTGTGTGTGTGTGGTGTGGTGGTTTTTGGTGGTTGCTGTGTAGTATATGGTGGAAGTGATTTGTTGTGGTGTGTATTGGTTACTAGTGCTGAAGATGGTTGTGAGAGTTGTGCCGCTGTGTATTTGTTGGTTGCGAGGGTAGTGTTGGGGATTTAGTAGTCTAAGTGCGACAAGGGATTAGATTTGTTGATGCGCTCGATTGTTATCGTTATAGATTTGTTTTTTTCTGAATAAAATGTTTATTAATTTACAAAAAATGGTTTTAAAAATTGGTATTAAATTATAGTTCCTGTTGGGATAGAACAAGGTCAAGAAGTTGAAGTTAGTGAGATAGCGTAAATTTTTCCTTTTTAGTGAAGGCATTTAATAACTGTGGTGTGAAATAGGTTGATAAAGTGATGATGGTTATGTCATGGTAATAGGTTTGGGGTTTGGTTGTTTTGGTGGTGTGTGTTGTATTGTGCGGGCGTGGTTTGTACAGTGGTTTTATTATAATATTTTTTTATTTATTGTTTTTTTTTTTTTATTTTGGTTTGGGTTGTGTATTTGCGGTGGGTTGGTGGGTTAGTTTTGTGTGTGGTGTGATATATGTTGTTTTTACGTGGTCAGGGGTAGGTTGTTGTGGTCTAGTTTGTGGGTGTTGATTGGTAGGTGTGATAGTGGGTGTTATGTCCTGAGGGTTATTGTTTATGGGTGTTGGTTTGTATGTGCTGATGTGTGTTAGTTGTTATGGATGGTTTTCGTTTGGGGCTTATTACTAGTAGTTATGGTGGTGAGGCTGTGTATTTATATTATATACCACGTTTGTGTGGTTTGATGTTAGGGTATTTATAGTATGATAGTATTATTAGGTGATATGTAAGGGGTAGGTATCAATCATTGTTGGGGTATTATGGGATTACGTATTTTGGGGTTGGTGCGGTTTGGTGGGTGGTACGTTGAGTGGTTTGTGTTAGGGGGGAGTGTTTTAGTTAGAATTAGTTGTAATAATCATTTTAGATACGTAATGGAGATTTTATCGCAGAGTTTTTGTTACACAAGTTAATGTTAAGTAAGTCAGTGCTTTCGGTGGGTAGTGTTTTCGCATCGACTCATTTTGAGACTGGATTCCTTTATACATTTGAGCTTTGATTCGTGAATTTGGCTACTTCTAGTTTTCTGACAACCTGGAAATAATTTCTTACCGATGATTCTTTGTCTTTCTTTCCTATTGTTTCTAAACTCTCTTAATTAGGATTTTGAGAGAAATAGATTCTTTGAAGTGTTTATTGGTTGTCTCATCTATTGTTGTTTCTCCTTTTGGTATGTTAAAATTAGTGCTTTTATGATAAATGATTCGGTTATTTTTCTTTTGTCTGTATCTTGTATAGTTTTTATTATGGTGTGTGAATCTGTATCAATGGTGTGGTTTAAATTTTGCCGGTGCTTTACCAATGCTGAAGTTTGTTTATCTTGATTCAAATCATTTTTATGTTGATAAAATCTTATCTTACACTTAAAACGCTGCTTTAGAAATGCCTTGCTAACGCAAATTGAATAGGTAAATAAACAGTTTATCATTTCATCTATACGAGCGTTTGAATAGTGAGACGTTTTTAATGCCACGTTTTAGACGCTGTTAAAGAAAAGGTCTTGGTAAAACTACCTTTCCTTCCTGTTATAAGTGTATCATTATTCAACCAGAGCCGAAAAAAGAACCTCTCTCTCTCTACTCTCTAAGTAACATCCTTTTGCTCTACCTTTTCTATTCCTTCCATAGTTTTCTATCCTCTTCTTATTCCTTTATAGGCTACGAAATTATTTCAATCTTATTTCAAGACTTAATTATGATTTTCTTTGCTCTCTATCTGACTTTTAATCTCTCATCTTGGGTATTTAGATGAATTTTATTTGCTGTTGAATTAGATATATTGAAACTTTTGATACAAGGCTTCGATTTCCAAATCTCCTTCTTTCTTTATCCATACTTTTCTCTGTTGTCATGTCACTGACCTCATTTCCAGTTATAAAAGTAGTGACGGACAACCACCGACATTCGTATGTCACTTTATCACTTATCAACTATAATACCGATGTCCCTACCTTTTCTTTTTCCTCCATTTTGAAAATAACCAATTTAACCATACGTGACTGGTTCTTGAAGCGAATTCCTAGATTAACTGTCATGTGGTTTTTCTAACTATGAAAGAAAAAACATGGTTTTTATTCAATTTAATTCCTTCATTCCTTTATTTATTAACTCGACGAAACATTCCACACAACTAAAAAAATGTCACTTCTTCAACTATCAATATCTTATGCTCATGCCTTTACTTTCACTACTCTTCTTTTCCCCCTTTAAAAAATAACAGCCAGCTGAAGCTAGAAAGGAGATTGCTAGATTGCCAAGTGCTAGATTGGTACAACAAACTCTTCACCATTCTCATGCATCTAACTGGGACAGGGAAATCATGTTTTCTTTTAACGCATCAAAAATTGAACTTTTCAAATGAATTTAATTTCTTCAATATTAAATATTCTTGAATTTTCTTTACAACATATTCTTTCGGAAACGAATCCAATATAAGTTACACACATGTATAGTAATTGTTGCACTAGTACAGCTCTTATTGAGAGGGTTAAACCTAGAGGAGTTTAATTACTCAGATTATTACTTTCTCTGTTCGGATACAGTTGCTATTACAGTGGACGGTAGAATTTATATATATATATATATATATATATATATATATTTATAATAATATATATGATATATATATATATATAATATATAGTATATTAATATATATATACTATATAATATTATTATATATATATATAGTATATATATTAGGAATATATATATATATATATTATATATATATATTTATAATTATAATATATATATATATATATATATAGTAAGGTATATAGAGTGATATTTATAAATATATAGTATATATATATATATATATATATATTATATATATTATATATATATATTAAACTTTATTTGGGATATTGTTTTGTCCACAGAGTTCGAGTAAAACGCTGAAGAGAATTTGATCTTTTATGGTACTGAGGAAACTCTTTGCATTTCTGAATGAAGATGCTTGGATTCAATTATATTTATTTTATGTGAGCATGACCAAAGTTTGGCAAGGCAGAGGATAGTTGACGAGAATACTTCAAGTTTAGTCTTCCCGTTATTATTTAATTATAGATTATTAACAGTATATTGCTTTATATTATTATTATATTAATATTCTATATATGTATTGATAGTAAAATATATTTAAAAAAAACAATTTATTTCTATTCATAAGAATCAATTAAAATCAGTTCAAGTATTTAATAATACTTATAATATAACACATAAAAAGAATAAGTGTTCATGTTGAGACACGTAGTAAATCAACTGTAACTCCTATATCACCTAAAATAAAAAAAAACGTTACGAGCAATGAAGATTCACCATAACCTAACAACCAGCTTTTTCGTAATTGTAATGCAATTTTATGAAAGAAATTTTTATATAATGGAAATATTACAGCCAACCTCACACAAACAAAATTAGGATGTCGCTGCTCCTTGAAGATTCGCGAACCTCAAGCTATTTTTTTATTTATAAATCCATTCTATTTATATAATTTGTTGGTCCATATATACCTAACCTCAGTTTTTTTTTACCAATATTAAATGTTTATTTTTCTTAATACAGAACACCCCTCATCTAATATGTAAGTAATTACCATATACTAAGATTAATATTTATATTACTTTGCCTAAAATTATCGTTATGCTTATAATTGTAATAGTAGTCCTTATGTTACACTCGAGGAGTCCTGATAATGGAAAGATGCGAATCAATTATAATACTAATACTATATATATAGTTATATATGGATATATAAAATAATTTTTTATATATATATATATATATATATATATTAATATATATATATATATATTTATAATATTATTTTATATAATATATATTTATATTATTGAGTTTTAATATTACTCACAATCATATCCAACTATAATCTCACGTATATTATATATATATATATATACTACCTAGATAGGGTAGAGTCTACCCGGTTAATAATATATGTAAACTTACTTTATTCTATATTAAGTAGTAGATATAGTAGTAGGTATCCCCATTATATAAATATAATTGTATATATAATGATTATATA
>JABUQX010024281.1:10000-19478 GCA_015478945.1 Trachelipus rathkii
CACTGTGCACATAGCACAAATTGAGTTTATTCCCATGTACATTGCACAACCTATTGGCTTGAGACCCTAATATACTGATGGATATTGTTATCAGAACTCTCTGAAATCTACAATGCATTTTCTTATGTAAATGTGAGTGCTCAATGGTCTTGAAAGCATCATTGCGAAAAGTTTATCTTATGAATAAGGTGGCATCGAAGAGTCAACAAATAAGAGTGAAAAATGTGATGTAGACTCATTTATAAGCACTATATAAGAGTACCAGCAACATCGAGAGTAAGTGAGTATGTGATCATAACTATAGGAGAAATTATATTTTTGGGTGGATAATCGCGACTGTATAGCATGAGTATTAGTGCACTCGATATAGTAGAAACATCAGTACATGAGAGAGTGAGAATAATAAATACCCTAAAAGCATGTAATCCTTGACTCAGAATGATAAACAGTAGAAACATGTGATGCAACACATCAGGTGCGCGAAAAGATAGTAGAGATATATACATACACACACACTCTTTTGATCGCAAATACTAGTGATTTTTACAATCAATCTATGTATTGAATATTTCGTGCAGCGTTTGTATTAACAAGTGAAACCATTATATAAATATATACTACAATCAGCTTGTCTCCCATTTACGCGTGAAGCATACGTATCGCAACGTTCTTGCAACAGAAGACTGTTAACAGGATCTGAAAAGTGTGTGAGTGAAGCACCATAATTTTACCTTCATATATAATATTTTGTAGGTCATTTAGTTATTTCTAAATATGAAGATTTATATGGACAATAAAGTTTTTGTAGCAAACTCATATTCTCATAGATGGATCGCGGTTGGGGGAAAGTGGATGGTGGAATGGATGGCGAGTTGGGTCTCGTCCCGTATCCTGAAACTTTCACTTCATTGAAGGCCAAAACTCGCTCAATAATATAAAATATATATATTTATATCAATATATATATTATAATATATATATAATATATGAGTAAAGATTTATGTCACCTACTATAGATTAATTACTATATATACTAAATCAAGATATGTCTGCATTTGTGAATAACTAAATAAAATATCCCACTATATACAGACCAAACAACTACGTTATATCCTTAATTATATATTTACACTCATAAAAAACTTTATATTAGCTATCACTTACTATACTACTATCAACTGATTAACAGTAAGTTAATGACACTAATAACTCTATCATCAGACTTCTTTCATAATTACCTATATACATTTCTACAATTGCCACACTACACTATTAATAGTAACTCTCATTACATTTATCTATCCTCTCGAATTTTCACACTTTCTTTAATTTCAATGTAGAGTGAATTCGGTAAAGTGATTAATACCTTGGACTCTACACGTACATGTCTCGATTAATTGTACAAATATTCGATACATACCTCATTGCCTCACTCCTCTGCGTATGTCCCGCGGATAGCACTAGACTATCTCATATATTCACATGTAACACGTGCGTACATACCCCGTCACGCAATTCACATCGCCGCATAAAGGCATGTCTTAGAAATCTCAAGCATACCTCGCATCTCGGCGGATGAGAAATGTTTGAACAGTCACAGATAACACTCAGTATAATGAGAGTCACATAGCACCATGGAGATTTTGCTACTATATATATATATCTACTCATATATATTTTTATGTTTTCATTAGCTATATATATATACTAAAATCTCACTACACTCTATATATACCATACCACTTACTATATATATTTTACACACCTATTATACTTATGAATGCTGCCTATTATAGTATTAACCCTCGCGAGGTACTACCGTGGTTAATTTGGCCCACACTATTTATCGAGTTATTCTTTATAATAATAAATAATATGATATATCTAATAGTATCACTTTGTTTTACTCTTAGCGGTTCGAGGTTTTTCCTGCTTAAGAACGCAACCGAGTGCCGTGGTGCTGTGAGGACAGCTCATGTTTTGAGGTGAGGTTGCAGATATGTGTGGTCGATTGAGACATATTGGGCGCGTTAAACAATAAAAAACTTAAACGATGCAAGATGTGATCGACAGTTGAGCGTGTGGGTAAGAATATTTAAGAATTATGAAGTACTCGGGTGCCAGGGAGAGTAGCAGATGCTCGTCGAATAAAAAACTAATTAGTCACATGCTAATCATGTTTTGGTGGTCTGATTAATGCCAATATACAAAAAAGATTGTAATCTACGAGTATGTGTAGATGCGCTAGGACTATAGTCGTGTGAACAAATGTGACAATAAATGTTCGCTACCTCTGTAGGATGGCGGTGCGTGGTGCGCGTTTTTTTTTATTAAGTTCTCTTCTATGTGTTGTGCTCGTTGCGAGTGGGCCGATAATATAAAAGACGTACTATCCGCGGCGAGAGGCGGCCCGCGAGATCGACACTCTCAATTCATACATATATAAAACTTTTGATAAACACATACACTCAATGAGACAAAACAAAAATTAACGATCTACCAGAAACACTTAACAAGATAATAGATTTACATTTAAATCCGTACTTAAACACGTGCAAAATAATACAAAATGACAAGCTCTCTAGTAAAACACTGCAGTAGAGGCAATATTTAATAATGACTACCACGTGAAGTACCTGCGCGTATAATTTGCGTCAACACCGTAACTCGCGAGTAATAGTTCACCATTAAGTGGATGGTGTTGGCCAAGTATCTCTTGTCTATGACTACATCTTGTTAATATAGCTAATATTCTGTGAACAGCAACCTTTCACGACTACCTATCATATAAAAACTATTTTTTATACAAAATATTTTTCTTTCATTACATTTCCAAGCTATTTTTATCATCTTTGTTATAATCTTCAAGCCTAGGATCATCCATAATTCCTATTTTAGCCTTTTTAAGCTTTTTTTTAGCAACTTTAAATACTCACGTACTTTCATGGGTGTTTTTTTTTTAAAGGGCAAAATTTGTCATCCCCGTTAATGACTCACGTACTTTCCTGGGTGATTTATATCTTGCGTTTTGAAAGAGGGGTTCACCCAACAGCGGATTGAGCCCTCTTTTTTTTCTCTTCAGATATGTTTTAGCTTAATTATTTTTAAGTTGTGTCTTAGTAGTCACTACCTATTTTTTTAGTTCATGTTTCTTTGATCAGTAGCTTTTTTTATTTTATATCAGCACTTTGTTGAGTATTTCGTGGATATTCTCGGCCCTTTAAGGGTGTTCATTCACTCAGAGTGGTACCAAGACAGACGTGTGACGAATTACTTTAGTTTTAGACAACTCGCAAGCTCAACTGCAGAGCTCTGTCACTCAGCAAAGTCACCCACATCACCGAGCAACGTCAACCGCCTGAAAAAGCTTCGGAGATTCGCTACCAAAACCGCGCCGCACCTACTACGCAACTTACGCTGGAGTAGTTTTTTTTCGCCTGTTCTCGCATCGTTTTTATGATCACTCTTTATCAACGAGTACTTTCTGGTCATTTTTTTATTCGTAAATATTTCAGTTTATTTTTATCATAGGATCATGAAGTATTAATATCATTCTGTATGCATTCCTAAAGTCCACACAGTCTTGTCATTCGTACAATCACGTGTGAACTCACAGACATACACACACACACACATTGTTACACACATTAATTGTCTTTTGTGAATAACGTATCTATTTATCACACCTATTCATCACCATTTCCACTTCCCTTGCACTCTGATCTACTTATTCCGCTTACCAATTACACCGTAATCTCTATGCCCATTCCATCAACGAGTTGAGTGCTTTATCTGCTTGACTGCTTCTCCTAGGAGGTCTTCCCAATCCCCTATACCATAGTTTTTCATTGAGATATATCTATTATTTTAAATTCGCCTTTCACTATCTATATTAATATGCATTATGTAGGAAAAAGGGGAGTATTATATATAAATTATTTATAATATAATATATTTATATATTTATATTATTATTTAATATTATTACATTATTAATTATATTTAATTATAATTAATTTATAATGAATATAATTTTAAATTTAATTAATTCATTAAATATAATTATTATTATATTATATATTTAATTATATTATTATTATTATTATTATTATATTTATTAATTATAAATTTAAAATATATTTAATATTAATTAATTATTTATTATTTAATTATATATTATATTAATTATATTATTATTATATTAACTTTTATTCTGTCCGTTTGCTGCTTTTATGTGAACATACTGGAAAGGTTTCAACAGGTATCCTGAACTCCTTATGTGTTGGCCTTTTATTTAATGTAACTGAACACGCCCAACATCATTTTATACACTCCGTGTAGTGTACCTATTGAGATAAATATGCACAATACGTTGTTGAGCAGCATCATCATGTAGTATGGATGCATCATGCGCATAAACATCTCTAATTTCTGATGCGAATCACCCACCGCACAACGGAATTATCACATTAAATATTGCGGGTATTTAAAAATGCGAACCTAGGTAAATATGCTGACACATAACGTTTCAATCTCGTGAGTCAAAACGTCAGAGAACACTTACTACATTGCACTGTTTACTGCTAACATATACGGTAGTATTTTTATGAGTCATGAGATTTAGTAGGTCTATCTTAGAACGTATCACCTCATTATATATATAAACATTTAGTCGTTACATATAAAGGGTTTATGCATACCAAAAATTTTGGAAATTACAGTACTAATATCCACTATTAATATTTCTATATACACCAAATTAAATCTGGAATATTATTTATAAATAATATATATTTAGCATATTATATAATATAATAATATATATAAAAATATATAATATTTATAAAATATATAATAATATATATATATATAAGTTTGATTACTATACGTATATATTTGATTAAGCCACGTTATATAAGCTTATGGCCTATTTATAGATGGCATTGGAATATTAGCTGGCTTATTATTAATATAGAATATATATGTTCCTAGCTTTTAGTTAAAAGGTTATCGGCATTTTATATAAAATTGAACCTATACATGTGGAAGATAAAGATCAATAAGAACTTATAAAATACGCACTTTATCTTAAAATTTCGAAATTTGTCAAAATACAATAACGAAAAAGTGCTTATTTCCACTATATATTAATTAATAATTTTGAAACCAGTGAATTACATGATTAAACATTTAGTAAAATAAAAAATAAAGGCAAATGTTATAAAGTTTTGAGATAAAAAGGAAAAAAATGAAAATAAAAACTTAATATAATACTATAGTTATTTTTTTTTTTATTTCGTTGTATTTTTTATTATTTAAAAAAGAAAATTTCCTTTTCGCCTTATTTTGAATCAGCATAAAATATGTCTTACTCTCACCTATATGAAAAATAAAGCATAAGATTATTTACCTCTCTGTAGAAACTTATGGCGCTAATATAGGAAAAAAAATATTATGAGAAATGAAAATCACTTAGCAATTTATAATTAAGACTAATTGGAATATAATCTAGACATTGTTTCTTTCTGTAGTTCTCAATCCTTGCCTTATAAGATATTGAGATAGTTGTACTCATTATTCTCCTAGAGAGAGAGTAGAGATAGAGATAGGGAGGGAGAGAGATGAGAATTAAAAGTAGAGAGAGTAAGAGAGAGAGGATAGATAGTAGTACAGAGACAGAGAGGAGCGAAGGAGAAGAAGGAGAGTAGAGAGAGAGAGAGCCGGCGAGCTATCATGGGCATAAACAAATACATAGCATAACAGTAGTAAGCAACATGACAATACACGACACAAGAAGATAAGAGAGGCTAGCACGAGACACACCCCACACACCCGTTTAGCGAGAGCATATTTATAATAGAGAGACACACACGCACGCACACACGACAAGCAGCGTTAGAGTTACTTATACAGGAACGCACAAGTACGCAAGACAGAGGACGACCGTATACAGCATCGCACGCATAACTACCCTACAGAGACGCACGACACACGAGAGCAAACACGAACGAGGATAGCGATGTAAGACACACACAACCAGCGCCTAAATATAGCAACACGAGCGCACACAGAAGAGAGAGAGAAGAGAGAGAGCCCGCTAAGGAGCTAACTTATGACAACAAGATAACACCGAACCGACCAATTGATCATAAGCACGAGCCACTAGCGACACACCTGACAGCTACACATACGACGAGACACGAGAGTACAGCACAACACTAAACAGCAATTGAGTAAGCACAGTATACAGGAACACACCGCATAGAGAACAGACTTACACAGACGACCGCATAGACAATTACAGCTCAACGCCCATAGACCATTAGACTGCAACCCACATATACATGACAACGACACACACACATACAGCACAAGCGCACACAAACACGAACACACTAGGAAAGAGAGAAAGAGAGTAGAGAGAGACACAAGCACACAGACGAAACACTGAGAGTCGATATATGATGAGATGGGCCTCACTTTGATGGCACTCGACCTTTATGGGACACCTCAACGTCGATGACTCAGGCTTTGATAAGTCATCTTTGATAGCTCAGCTGTGATAAACATCTTTGTTACTAGAGAGAGGAAAAAAGGAGAGGAGAAGAAGAAGAAGAGAAGAAAGAGAGAAGAAGAAAGAAGAAGGAAGAAGGAAGAAGAAGAAGAAAGAAGAAGAAGAAGAAGAAGGAAGAAGAAGAAGAAAGAAGAAGAAGGAAATAGGAAAAAGAAGAAGAGGAGAAAGAAGAAGAAAGAAGAGAGAAGTCTCATATGACGGAGTTGATGAGCCGGGAGCCGGAGCCGGAGCGCGGGTTTGTGATGGCGGAGTCAGACTGGAATTATAGGCTTCAGTTGCATATTGAGTCAATTGAGGTGTGTTTATATATGTTTCAAAGGACATAGATTCCAATTTTGAGGTTTTCGTAACCCAAAATGAGTTCGAGGAACCTTTGAGTGGGTCCTCAGCTGGAAAAAAGGAAGAAAATTACAGAGTACAGGACAGAGAAAAGATAAAGGAAGGAAATAGAAGTTTCGAAAGATAGAACAAATGAGTCATTGGAGCTTATCGGGTATCGGCACCGGTGCAGGGGCCGGTGCGGTGCAGAGTTAGTAAAATAGTGCTTATCCCTATAATATTAGGGTGTTTAATATATGATGTATTCAGTGAGATGTAGAGAATAATGAATAACATAGTTGAATACACACTTCAAAGGTGTCTAGGAGCCAAACCAATGTGAGATGGGGACCGAACCCGCAAAATGTGAGTTGTTTTTAACCACTTTTAAATGAAAATTTTAGAGAAGGATATAGAGTTAATAATAAATAGAGACTTACGCTCATAGTCAGAGAACAGCGCCCATGTTGCATAATATATGTAGCAACAGCCTACTGTTGAAAAGAGAGAATATATTGAAGACATTAAGAGAGGAGAACTTAAGTGGAGTTCTCTCTTAGACCGATACAACATGGTATAGAGAGACATAATTTGTAAGGAGACAAGGCGAGATATTCAAAGTCAAAGAATGGCCATCTCGAGACTGTTATGTATGACTAGTAATCAAGTCCCTATATAAGAGTGTTGTATGTGTATGTGTAATGCATGTGTATAGTGTGTATTGTGTATGTAGTAAGTATTAGTTAGAGGTCCGTATAGAGCATAGTCATTACGAGTTTTTATTTCAAACTGAGTGTATTTTTAGTTTATAGAAAAGGCATGTTTCAAGTTACCAAGTTAAGAGTTAAGAGTATTGAGAGAGGTTAAAAGTTAGAGTTAAAGTTAGAAGTAGGAGATAAAATAAAGTTAAAGTTAATTTCATGTCGAAGGATAAGATTTATATTTATCATGTATTAAATACAAATTTTTCTTTGAAAAAACAATTGTCTTTTGATGAAAAACATTTTTTTTGTTTTTCGAAAAACAATTTTCTTTGAATGAAAAACATATTTATTTTTGAAAACATTTTAAAAAAACAATTGTTTCTTCTAGAAAAAAGTTGGTTAAATTTCCCAAAATGTAAATGTTTATTGACCCTTAAACAATAAAGCAGTAAAACACTACAGAAACAGCAAACAGCCTCCAGGGGTCCCCACCCCCACCCCCACCCACCTTCATGATTTTGAGCTTGCTTTACTGCTTTACCATACTTACCTTTATAAAAATATATGTACACTATCTATTTTTACGATGTCAATCATATACATTGTTATTTTCACATACCCTTTTTTCTAAAACTTTATTTAAAAAACTTAAGTCTTAGTTAAATAAATATATTTTAATTTGTAGCACTAAGAGACATGTGGTAGACCTTTTAATATAACATATATAGGTAATATATATGAGAGATAGAAGAGAGAGTATATAGTATATATAATGTATAAGAGAGAAGTATATGTAGTAAGAGTAATAGATAAGATATATAGTATATATATATAAGATTGAAAGAGATTTGCTAAGAGTAAGTATATTAGGTCAGTCGTGTTAAATATCAAATATAATATATATATATATGTAAGTATATATATGTGAGTGAATAGTATATATATATATAAATATATTAATATATAATATATATAGCATATATATATATATATATATAGTATAATATAGTTTATATATAAGATAATATATAGATATAATAGTTAAAGAGTGTCATAGTGAAATAATAGTTTAAATATAGTATTATAGATGTGTATCTCTTCGGATCTAATATATATATATATATATATATATTAGTATATATATAATATATATAAGAATTAAGATATATATATATAATATAGACAGCTAACATTAAGAAATTTCCATACTTAACAGCAGTAAAGTAACCAGAGAAATGCAATACAAAAAATGAAAAACCTATTCAACTTTTTCATCCATGTCTTTAACATATGAATATATAAATAATTTTACATTAACATAGTAAATATTTAAACAAGAGAGTTTTATCAGTAATCCTAACCTACGATGTTAATAAACTAAGAATTACACGCCACACACAACACTCACAACACGACACACACACACACACAACACAGCCTCCACAGAATACATACGCACACACCACCAACACACACATGCACACCAGAAACACCACAAATCACACACACACAGGAATATATGGGCTGCGGTAACAAAGTTTTCACATTAATAAAAGCTAACATAACCATCACCTAAACTAGAATATAATGTACAACGAAAACCTAACATACTTGAAGCACGAATAAACCAGCTAACATTAACAAAGTTTCGATACTTAACAGCAGTAAAGTAACCAAGAATAGCATACAAAAACGGTGCCTATTCGACAGATCGACGATTGTTTCATACATGTATCTTTAACATATCAAGTTATTTTACATTAACATAGTAATATTTAACAAGATTTAACGTATCCTAACCTAAACTATTGTAAATAGAACTAAGAATAACTGTCCACATACACGCACACACAGCAACACACGACAACAACGCACACACACA
>JABUQX010024282.1:0-25000 GCA_015478945.1 Trachelipus rathkii
TGGGGGGCAACAGTTTTTTACATTTAAAATAGACATGTATACGACAGTGACCTATTGAAGGATCCAACTTACTTGAATATATTATCCTTTTTTGTACGACTCAAAGTAAGGTCCTGAAAATTAGGTACACCTTTTTACTTTTTACCTAGGGGCTGCAATCTTTAATTTGATCACAGAATGTAAGAAGGTAACCCTACAGAATAGAAACAACAATGTTGTATATTCCCGTTTTTTTTGTAAAGACATAGTAGTCTTAGGAATTTATGTCAACTAGCATGATGTTAAGAATAGTGGCCTACTGAAAAGTTCTGCACCTAAATTGGGTCAAAATATTTAAATGAAAAATATGAAAATTGGAATATAGCATCAACGTTGTAACTCTTGTAACTTTTTACTGGGGGCAACAGTTTTTAAATTTAATAATAGAATGTACACAATAGAACGATATATTACATTTAGATTTTTTACCTTTTTTGTACGCTCAAATTAGGTCCTTAAATATAACCTTTTAACTTTTTACTTGGGGCAAACAATCTTTAATTTGATCAGGGAATGTAAGATAGTAAACTAAAAAAGATAAACAACATGTCTGTATATTCTACGTTTTTTTGTAAAGCCCATATAGTACGTCCTAAAATTATTGTCAAACTGAAATGATGTAAGACAGTGGCCTACTGAAAAGTACCAACTCTAAATTGGGTCAAAATATTTGAATGAAAATATGAAAATTGGATATAGCATCATCGTTGTCACTTGTAACTTTTTTACCTGGGTGACAAAGTTTTTAAAATTGTAATTTAAGAATGTAAAGAAATCTATTGAAGAGAATCAACATATCAGAATATATTACCTTATTTTTTTTGTACGCCTCAAAATTAGGTCTGAAAATTGAGTAACCTTTTAATCTTTTACTGAGGGGCTAACAATCTTTAATTTGATCACAAAGGTGTAAAATAGTAACCTACAAAAAGAAACAACATGTCTTTATATACTTTATTTTTTTGTAAGATCATAGTACGTAATAAAATTTTCAAACTGCATGATGCAAGACAGTGACCTACTGAAAAATACAAACCCTAAATAGGGTCAAAATATTTGAATGAAGATATGAAAATTGAAATATAGCATCAAAGCGTTGTGACTCTTTTAACTTTTTAAAAGAGGGGGGCAAGAGTTTTTAAATTTAATATAGAATGTACGACAATAACTATTGAAAGAGATCTAACATATCAGAATATATTACGTTTTTTTGTAACACCCATAGTTAGGTCCTAAAATTAAGTAAAACCCTTTTAACTTTTTACTTGAGGGGCAAACAATCTTTAATTTGATCACAGAAGTAAGACAGTATCCCATAGAAGAGATTCAAGATGTCTGTATATTCCTACCTTTTTTTTGTAGACCTCCATAGGCCGTCTGAAATATTATGTTAAACTACATGATGTATAAGAGTAACCTAATGAAAATTATTCCTAAATATAGTTAAAATATTTGAAATGAAAATTGAAAATTAAATTTAGCCTAAATGTTGTTGAATTTTCTTCCTGTTTGCCTTGGTGGCAACCGTTTTTAAATTTTAATATAGAATGTACGAACAGTGACTATTGAAGAGATCCATCATATGGTATTATTACCTTTTTTCTTTGTACGACTACAAAGTAGGCTCCTAAAAATTGAAGTAAACCATTTTTAACTTTTTACTTAGTGATAACAAATTTTTATTTGGCCACAGGATTAGATGAATCTACAGAAAGAGAAACAACATGTCTGTATACTCTACGTCTTTTTGTACGGCCCATAGAACGTCCTAAAATATTTATGTCAAACTACTGATGTAAGTAAGTGACTTTCCTAACAGTACCAACCTAAATATAGGTCAAATATTCTAATGAAAATATGAAATTGAATGGTGAGTTGTTTTGTAGATTATTTATTAGGGCAATCAGTTGTTTAAAATTATAGTAAGAGGTAATAAGTTATTACTATTGAAGAAGGGCAACACATCAGTAAAGGTGAACCACCTTCGACGATTGAAGACAACACGATAAATTAAGGTAATCTTTTTACTTTTTAGGGATAAAAATTTTAATTCCCAAAGGATGTAAGATAGTAATCTACATGAGAGAAACAACATGTTTGAATATACTACGTTTTTTTGTAAGACCCATAATACGTCCTAAAATTTATGTCAAACTATATGATGTAGACAGTGACCTACTGAAAGTACCAACCTAAATAAGTCAAAATATTTGAATGAAAATTGAAAATTGAATTTAAAAATTACTTGTGGTCTTATAATTTTATTAATAAAGGGGCACCAGTTTTAAGCTGCCCACAAATCACGTAAAGGGACCAATTAAGAAATCCAATTTATTTTATTCTAACCCTTTTCTTTGTAACGTACCTGTAACGAAAGTCCAAACCCTGACTCCATCCTTATAACTAAGTACTTTTGGCTAACTCATTTTAACTTACCAAAGGTGCTGAATATAGTAATAAGAGAAAACATGTCTGAATATTCTACGTTTTTTTTTGTAAGACCCACAGTACGTCCTAAAATTTGGGTCAAATTACATGATTTATGACAGTGACCTACTGAAAAGTATCAACTGAAATATGGGTCAGAATATCTAAATGAAAATATGAAAATTGGAATATAGCATCAACGTTGTGACTCATACCTTTTTGACTGAGGGGCAACAGTTTTTAAATTTTATATAGAATGTACGACAATGACCTATTAAAGAGATCCAACATATCAGTATATATTACCTTTTTTTAACGACTCAAAATAGGTCCTGAGAAGTAAGTAAACCCTTTTAACTTTTTACTTGAGGGGCAACAATCTTTAATTTGACCAAACTATGTAAGATAGTAAACAACAGAAGAGAAACAACATGTCTGTATATTCTACGTTTTTTAAAATTTATGTTAAACACTATGATGTAAGCAAGTGACCTACTGAAAAGTACTAACCTAAATATGGGTCAAAATATTTGAATGAAAATATGAAAATTGGAATATAGCATCAATGTTGTGACTCTTATAAGTTTTTAACTGATAGGCAACCGTTTTTAAATTCAATATAGAATGTACGACATTGACCTATTGAAGAGATCCAACATATCAGTATATATTACCTTTTTTGTACCACTCAAAGTAGGTCCTGAAAATTGAGTAAACCATTTTAACTTTTTACCTTAGGGATAACAATTTTTTACTTGACCATAGAATGTAAGATAGTAATCTACAGAAGAGAAACAACATGTCTGTGTATATTATGTTTTTTTGTACGACCCATAGTATGTCCTAAAATTTATGTTAAACTACATGATGCAAGAGAGTGACCTATAGAAAAGTACCAAATGAAATATGTGTCAAAATATTTGATTAAAAATATGAAAATTGGAATATAGCTTCCACGTAGTGACTCTTAAAACATTTTACCTGAGGAGCAACAGTTTTTAAATTTAATATAGAATGTTCAACAGTGACCTATTGAAGAGATCCAACACATCAGTATATCCTACCTTTTTTGTATGACTTAAAGTAGGCCCTTAAAATTGAGAAAACCCTTTTAACTTTTTACCTGAGGTGCAACAATCAATAATTTAACCAAAGAATGTAAGATAGAAACCTACAGAAGAGAAACTACATGTCTGTATATTCTACGTTTTTTTGAAAGACCCATAGTACGTCCTAAAATTTGGGTCAAACTACATGATTTATGACTGTGACCTACGTGAAAGTACCAACTAAAATATGGGTCAAAATATTTGAATGAAAATATGAAAATTGAAATAGAGCATCAACGTTGTGACTCTTATAACTTTTTAACTGAGGGGCAACAGTTTTTAAATTTAATATAGAATGTACGACAGTGACCTTTTGAAGAGATCCAACATATAAGTTTATATTACCTTTATTGTACGACTCAAAGTAGGTCCTGAAAATTAAGTTAAACCTTTTACCTTTTGACCTGAAGGGCAACAATCTTTAATTTGACCAAACAATGTAAGATAGTACCCAGAAGAGAACAAATGTCGTATATTATAAGTTTTTTTGTAAGACCCATAGTACGTCCTAAAATTTATGTAAAAACTACATGATGTAATAGACAAGTGCCATTTTGACGGGGTGGGGGTGAAGGTCGCAAAATATTTGAAAAGAATATATGAAAAATTGAGATTATGCATCAACGCTTGTGACTCTTATAACTTATTAATTAAGGGGCAACAGTTTTTAAATTTAGTATAGAATTTATGACAGTGACCTATTGAAGAGATCCAACATATCAGTATCTATTACCTTCTTTGTACGACTCAAAATAGGTCCTGAAAATTGAGTAAACCTTTGATATTTTAAATTATGGAAAACAATTTTTAATTTGGCCACAGGATGTAAGATAGTAGTCTACAGAAGAGAAACAACTTGTCTGTAACAATTTTTAATTTCACCAAAGGAATGTAAGATGTAATATAATAAAAACAAAATGTCTGAATATTCTACGTTTTTTTGTAAGACCCCTAGTACGTCCTAAAGTTTGGGTCAAATTACATGATTTATGAGAGTGACCTACTGAAAAGTATCAACTGAAATATGGGTCAGAATATCTAAATGAAAATATGTAAATTGGAATATAGCATAAACGTTGTGACTCTTATAATTTTTAACTGAGGGGCAAACATTTTTTAAATTTTATATAGAATTATACAACAGTGACTATTGAAGAGATCCAACATATCGTATATATTCCTTTTGGAACGACTAAGTAGTCCTGAAAATTTAAAGTACCCTTTTAACTTTTTACCTGAGGGGCAACAATCTTTAATTTGACCAAACTATGTAAGATAGTAAACAACAGAAGAGAAACAACATGTCTCTATATTCTACGTTTTTTTCTACGTTGGTAGGTCCTGAAAATTGAGTAATCCCTTTTAACTTTTTACCTAAGGGATAACAATCTTTAATTTCACCAAAGGATGTAAGATAGTAATCTACATAAGAGAAACAACATGTCTGAATATTCTACATTTTTTTGTAAGACACATAGTACGTCCTAAAATTTGGGTCAAACTGCATGATTTATGACAGTGACCTACTGAAAAGCATCAACTGAAATATGGGTCAGAATATCTAAATGAAAATATAAAAATTGGAATATAGCATCAACGTTGTGACTCATAACATTTTAACTGAGGGGCAACAGTTTTTAAATTTTATATAGAATGAACGACAATGACCTATTAAAGAGATCCAACATACCAGTATATATTACCTTTTTGGAACGACTCAAAGTAGGTCCTCAAAATTAAGTAAACCCTTTTAACTTTTTTCCTGAGTGGCAACAATCTTTAATTTGACCAAACTATGTAAGATAGTAAACAACAGAAGAGAAACAACATGTCTGTATATTCTACTTTTTTTTCTAAGACCCATAGTACGTCCTAAAATTTATGTCAAATACATGATGTAAGACAGTGACCTACTGAAAAGTACTAACCTAAATAAAGGTAAAAATATTTGAATGAAAATATGAAAATTGGATTATAGCATCAACGTTATGACTCTTATTACTTTTACTTAGATGTAGCAGTTTTTAATTTTAAATATAGAATGTACGACAGTGACCTATTGAAAAGATCCAAGATATCAGTATCTATTACCTTTTTTGTACGACTCAAAGTATGTCCTGAAAAATGAGTAAACAATATTAACTTTTTACCTTAGGGGTAACAATTTTATTATTTGACCACAGGATGTAAGATAGTAATCTACAGAAGAGAAACAACATGTCTTATATTCTTACGTTTTTTTGTAAGACCCATAGGCCGTCCTGAAATTTATATCAAACTACATGATGGAAAGAGGGTGACCTACTGAAAATTACCAACCTACATTTAGGTCAAAATATTTGAATGAAAATATGGAAATTGGAATATAGCATACACGTTGTGACTCTTATAACTTTTTTACTGAGAAGCAACAGTTTTTAAATTTTAAATAGAATGTACGACAGTCACCTATTGAAGAGGTCCAACATATCAGTATATATTATACCTTTTTAGTACGACTCAAATTAGGTCCTGAAAATTGAGTAAACCCTTTTAACTTTTTAATTTAGGAATAACAATCTTTAATTTGACCACAGGATGTAAAGATAATATCTTACAGAAAGAGATAACAACATGTCTGTATTTCAACGTTTTGTAAGACCATAGTAACATCTAAATTTATGTCAAACTACATGATATAAGACAGTGACCTACTGAAAAGTACTAACCTGAATATGTGTCAAAATATTTGAATAGAAATATGAAAATTTGAATATAGCATCAAAGTTTTGACTCTTATAAGTTTTTAACTGATGGGCAAAAGTTTTTAAATTTAATATAGAATGTACGACAGTGACCTATTGAATAGATCCAACATATCAGTATATATTACCTTTTTTGTACGACTCAAATTAGGTCCTGAAAATTGAATAAACCCATTGAATTTTTAAATTAGGTAAAACAATTTTTAATTTGACCACAGGATGTAAGATAGTAGTCTACAGAAGAGAAACAACATGTCTGTATATTCTACGTTTTTTTTTGTAAGACCCATAGTACGTCCTAAATTTATGTCATAACTACATATGTAAGACAAGATCGATGCATGAATGAAATAAGGGTCCAAATATTTGAATGAAAATATGAAAATTGGAATATAGAATAAACTTTGTGACTAATTTAAACTTTTTACGTGAGGGGCAACAGTTTTTAAATTTAAAATAGAATGTACGACAGTGACCTATTGAAGAGATCAAACATATCAGTATATATCACCTTTTTTGTACGACTCATAGTAGGTCCTGAAAATTGAGTAAACCCTTTTAACTTTTTAATTTAGGAATAACAATCTTTAATTTGACCACAGGATGTAAGATAATAATTTATACTTCAAGGGAAAAAAAAGGAAGCTAACATTTTTTTTTGTAAGACCCATAGTACGTCCTAAAATTTATGTCAAACTATATGATGTAAGACAGTGACCAAATAAGTGATAAGTACCAACTGGAATTTGGGTCAAAATATTTGAATGAAAATATGAAAATTCTAATATAGCATCAATTTAATATAGAATGTACGACAGTCACCTATTGAAAAGATCCAACATTCAGTATATCCTACCTTTTTTGTACGACTCAAAGTAGGTCCTGAAAATTGAGTTAACCCTTTTAACTTTTTACCTGAGGGACAACAATCCTTAATTTGACCAAAGAATGTAAGATAGTAACCTACAAAAAAGAAACAACAAGTCTGTTTATTCTACGTTTTGTTGTAAGACACATAGTACGTCCTAAAATTTATGTCAAACTACATGATGTAAGACAGTGACCTACTGAAAAGTACTAACTGAAATAATTGGTCAAAATATTTGAATGAAAAATATGAAAAATGGAATATAGCATCAACTTTGTGACTCTTATAAACTTTTTACCTGAGGGGAAACAGTTTTTAAATTTAATGTAGAATGTTCGACAGTGACCTATTGAAGAGTTCCAACATATCAGTATATCCTACCTTTCTTTACGACTCAAGTAGGTCCTGAAAATTGAAAAAACCCTTTTAACTTTTCACCTGAGGTGCAACAGTCATTAATTTGACCAATGAATGTAAGATAGTAACCTACAGAAGAGAAGCAACATGTCTTTATATTTTACTTTTTTTTGTAAGCCCCATTGTACGTCCTAAAATTTATGTCAAACTACATGATGTAAGACAGTGACCTACTGAAAGGTACCAACCTAAATATGGGTCAAAATATTTGAAAGAAAATATGAAAAATGGAATATAGCATCAAGTTTATTAATCTTATAACATTTTAAATGAGGGGCAAAAGTTTTAAATTTAATATAGAAAGTACGACAGTGACCTATTAAAGAGATCCAACATATCAGTAGATATATTACCTTTTTTGTACGACTCAAAGTAGGTCCTGATAATTGAGTAAACCTCTTAACTTTTTACCTGAGGGGCAACAATCTTTAATTTGACCAAAGAATGTAAGATAGTAACCTACAGAAGAGAAACAACATATCTGTATTTTCTACGTTCTTTTGTAAGACCCATAATAGGTCCTAAAATTTGGGTCAAACTGCATGATGTAAGACAGTTACCTACTGAAAAGTACCAACTGAAATATGGGTCAAAATATTTGAATGAAAATATAGAAAATTGGAAATATAGATCAACGTTGTGACTCTTATAACTATTTACCTGAGGGGCAACAGTTTTTAAATTTAATTTAGAATGTACGACAGTGACTCTATTGAATAGATCAACATTAGGAACTAACCTTTTTTTGTACGATCAAATTAGGGTCCTGAAAATTTAAATAAACTCTTAACTTTTTACGCTGAAGGGGGGCAGCAATCTTAGTTTGACAAAGAATGTAAGGATAGTAACCTACTGAATGAGAAGCCAACATGTTCTGTTATTATTCTACGTTTTTTGTGTAAGCATAGTACGTCTAAAATTTATGTCAAACTACAATGATGTAAGAGAGTGACTACTTAAAGTACAACCTAATATGCTACAAAATATTTGAATGAAAAAATGAAAATTGGAATATAGCATAATTTTTGTGACTCAAATAACTTTTTACGTGAGGGGCAAACAGTTTTTAAATTTACTTATAGAAATTATATTTTACGAAATACTAATTTGGAATAAATATTGTTACCTTTTTTGTACGACTCAAAGTAGGTCCTGAAAATTAAGTAAACCATTTTAACTTTTTACCTGAGGGGTAACACTCTTTAATTTGACCTCAAGTGTCATCTAATCAATGAATGAATTAGTTCTTAAAAATAGAATAGCTTCTGCCAGGTCCTCCCTTATTTTTCCTCTTAGGTCTGATTTTTATAAATGCTAAGACAGAAAAGCCGTTAACGCTAACGTTGCTTTGTAGGTAGATCAGAAACAGCATTTGCGCTTCTTGTACAATATCTGGATTGCTTATCCGATGGCCTCTTCAAATTTAAGCTTCCAAGTTATATCAATTTTTTCAACCTCTTTCAGAGCAGCAGTGAAATTTTTTAAAGTTATAGAACATTTTTTACAAGGATAAGGAAGAACCTTGACCTTTTTCTTGAACCAGTCGAAGCTTTTGACTAAACTCTTCTATGTCTAGATGTTTTCATACTCATCTTCTGAGCCATCTGAAAAATGAATTGAGAAATTAGTAATGTGGATAGTTGTAGCTTCATCACTTACAATATCCTCAATTGTATTCTTTTCTTCTTGCAACTTCGAACCTGAGAAATGGTCACGTTGCAAAATGCAGCAGATTTAGCTTTTTGTTGTTGATCTTCATTTAAGTTTACCCTGTAGATATTAATTAATATAAACAGCAGCTAGTAGAATACAATTGTCAATTAGAGAAATTTCTTTTAGTACTTGGAGTTTTTTATTTTTTCTTTAGTCATCTTAAATATAGATGGTATAAGGATGAAGGTTGAATTCATTAGAATATATCCAAATTGAAACATTAAGGTGTTTGGGTTTTAAAAACTTCGAAGTTTGTAATTGCATTTTGTGTTGTGAAAGTCCCAAGTGAGTGAACTTGTATGAAGCGATTGAAGTCCCTCACAGTCACAATCACAACTTGGTCAGCTCAAAAAATTTTTGACTCCAACTCCTCCTATTTTGAAAGTTACCGACTCCGACCTCCGCTCCGACTCCGACTCCACCCTTTTCAAATTACCGACTCCGACTCCGACTCCGAATTCGACTCCATCCTTTTCAAAATTGCCGACTCCGACTCGACTCTGACTACCCGACTCGATCCGACTCCGGACTCGAATGCCGACTCCGACTCGACTCCGACTCCGACTCCGATCCGACTCCGACTCCGCTCCGACTCCACTCCGACTCCGACTCCGACTCCGACTCCGACTCGACTCGACTCGACTCAACTCGACTCGACTCCGACTCCACTCTCTTCAAAACTACCGACCCCCCGCAGCTCCGACTCGACTCCGACTCCGACTCCGATCCGACTCGACTCCGACTTCCGACTCCGACTCCGGACTCCGGCCCCAGCCCTGATCAGTATATCCTACGTTTAGGTAAGACTCGAAGTAGATCCTGAACATTGAGTCAACTATTTTAACTTTTTACCTGAGGGGTAACAATCTTTAATTTGACCAAAGGATGTAAGATAGTAACCTACTGAAGAGGATCAACATGTCTGTATATCTTTCGTTTTTTTGTAGGACCCAAATGAATCAAATATTTGGATTAAAATATGATAATTGAGCTTTTCCCATGAGAGGTAAAAGTCTTTAATTGACAACATGATGCAAGACAGTGACCAACTGAAGAGTACCAACTAAAATATGGGTCAAAAAATTTCAATGAAAATATGAAAATTGGAATATAGCATCAACAATGTGACGCTATACATTTTCGCCTTGTTTTGTAAGGTTAAACATAGGATGAAGGACATTGGATATTGAAAGAGTTTCAACATATATTATATCCTACGTTAACGTACGACCTGAAGTAGGTCATGAAAATTTGAATCAACCATTTTTTAATTTTTACCTGAGGGGCACCAATCTTAATTTGACCAAGGGATAAAAGATAGTAATCTACTAAAGAGGATTAACATGTCTGTATATCTTACGTTTTTTTGTAGGACCCAAATGAATCAAAAAATTTGGATTAAAATATGATAATTGAGCATTTTTCATGAGAGGTAACAGTCTTTAATTTGACAACATGATGTAAGGCAGTGAAATACTGAATAGTGCCAATTGAAATATCGGTCAAAACATTTGAATGAAAATTATGAAAAATTGGAATATGTCATCAACATTGAGACTTTTATAACTTTTTTCCTGAGGAGCAATAGTATTTACTTTAATTTACGTAGCTCGTATTACTATTGAAGAGATCACACATATCAGTATATCTAACGTTTACGTACCGACTCGAGTAAGGTCCCTGAAAATGAGTCACATTTTAATTTTTACTGGGGCAACAATTTTCTTTAATTTGAATCAAAATATGTAGGATAGTAACCTACTGAAGAGGATCAACATATTTGTATATCTTACCTATTTGTGTAGGACCCAATGAGTCAAAATATTTGTATTAAAAAAAGATAATTTGAAATTTTTATTTTAAGTAACAGTCTTTGATTTGACAACATGATGCAAGACAGTGACTACTGAAATAGTGCCGATTAAAATATGGGTCAAGAACTTGGAATGAAAAAAATGAAATTGAATACTGGACAATCAACCTTCGTGACTACGAATACATGATGATGCAACATAGTTTTTTTAAATTAACATGAATGAAAGATATTGACCATTGAAAGAGATCCACATTAGTAATATCTTTTTTACGGTATGATCGAAATAGGTCTGAAAATTGAATCAATATTTTAATTTTTACCTGAGGGGCACAATCTTTAATTTGACCAAAAGATGTAAGATAGTAACCTACTGAAGAAAATGATCTTACCTATTTTTGTAGGACCCAAATGATTCAAAATATTTGGATTAAAAAATGATAATTGAACATTTTACATGAGAGGTAACAGCCTTTGATTTGAAAATATGATGCAAGACAGTGACTAACTGAAGAGTACCAAATAAAATATATGTCAAAACATTTAAAAGAAAATATGAAAATTGGAATATAGCATTAACATTGTCACTACTATAATTTTTCGCCTTATGGGCAATAGTTTTTAAATTAAACATAGGACTTATTAAAGAGATTCAATATATCGATATATGCTACGTTTACGTACGACTCGAAGTAGGTCCTGAAAATTGAATCAACCATTTTAACGTTTTACCTAAGGGGCAACAATCATTAATTTGAACAAGGAATATAAGACAGTAACCTACTGAAGAGGATCAACATGTCTGTATATCTTACCTTTTTTGTAGGACCCACATAAATCAAAAAATTTGGATTAAAATTTGATAATTGAGCATTTTTCATGAGAGGTAACAGTCTTTAATTTGACAACATGATGTAAGACAGTGACCTACTGAATAGTGCCAATTGAAATATGGGTCAAAACATTTGAATGAAAATATGAAAATTGGAATATAGCATCAACATTGTGACTAGTATAACTGTTTTACTGATATGCAATAGTTTTTAAATTATACATAGGATGAAAGACATTGACCTATTAAAGAGATCCAACATATCGGTATATCCTACGTTTAC
Source organism: Trachelipus rathkii (assembly GCA_015478945.1). Lineage (NCBI taxonomy): Eukaryota > Metazoa > Arthropoda > Malacostraca > Isopoda > Trachelipodidae > Trachelipus > Trachelipus rathkii. Next base: position 12,246 of record JABUQX010024282.1, read on the forward strand.
GTATGACTCGAAGTAGGTCCTGAAAACTGAAACAACCATTTTAACTTTTTATCTGAGGGGTAACAATTTTTAATTTGACCAAGGGATGTAAGATAGTAACCTACTGAATAGGATAAACAGTCTTACGTTTTTTGTAGGACCCAAATAAATCAAAATATTTGGATTAATATATGATAATTGAGCTTTTTTCTTAGGAGGTAACAGTCTTTAATTTGACAAAATAATGTAAGACAGTGACCTACTAAATAATGCCAATTGAAATATGAGTCAAAACATTTAAATTAAAATATGAAAATAGGAATATAGCATCAACATTGTGACTTTTATTACCTTTTTCCTGAATGGCAATAGTTTTTAAATTAAACATAGAATGAAAGAAATTGACCTATTAAAGAGATCCAACATATCAGTATATCCTATTTTTACGTATGACTCGAAGTAGGTCCTGAAAATTGAATCAACCATTTTAACTTTTCACCTGAGGGGTAACAATCTTTAATTTGACCAAACAATGTAAGATAGTAATCTACTGAAGAGAATGATCATGTCTGTATAACTTACCTATTATTGTAGACCCAAATAAGTCAAAATATTTGGATTAAAAAATGATAATTGAACCTTTTACATGTGAGGTAACATTCTTTGATTTGACAATATGATGCAAGACAGAGACTAACTGAAGATTACCAACTAAAATATGGGTCAAAACATTTGAATGAAAATATGAAAAATGGAATATAGCATCAAAATTGTGACATATAACTTTTTTCCTGAGGTTCAATAGTTTTTAAATTAAATATAGGATGAAAGACAGTGACCTTTTAAAAGAGATCCAACATATCAGTATATCCTACGTTTACGTACGACTCGAAGAAGGTTCTGAAAATTGAGTCAACTATTTTAACTTTTTACCTGAGGGGTAACAATCTTTAATTTGACCAAGGGATTTAAGATAGTAAACTACTGAAGAGGATCAAAATGACTGTATTTCTTACGTTTTTTTGTAGGATCCAAATGAATCAAAATATTTGGATTAAAATACGATAATTTAGCTTTTCTCATGAGAGGTAACCATCTTTAATTTGACAACATGATCCAAGACAGTGACCAACTGAAGAGTACCAACTAAAATATGGGTCAAAACATTTGAATGAAAATATGAAAATATGAATTTAGCATCAACATTGTGACTACTATAACATTTTTCCTGATGGGCAATAGTTTTTAAATTAAACATAGGATGAAAGACATTGACCTATTGAAGAGATCCAACATATCATTATATCATACGTTTGCGTATGACTCGAAGTAAGTGCTGAAAATTGAATCAAACATTTTAACTTTTTACCTGAGGGGCAACAATCTTTAATTTGACCAATGGATGTAAGATAGTAACCTAATGAAGAGGATCAATATGTCTGTATATCTTACGTTTTTTTGTAGGACCCAAATTAATCAAAATATTTGGATTAAAATATGATAATTGAGCTTTTTTCATAAGAGCAAACAGTTTTTAATTTGACAACATTATGTAAGACGGTGACCTACTGAATAGTGCCAATTCAAATATGGGTCAAAACATTTGAATGAAAATATGAAAATTTTAATATAGCATCAACATTGTGACTTTTATAACTTTTTTCCTAGGGGGCAATATATTTTAAATTATTTATAGGATGAAAGACATTGACCTATTGAAGAGATCCAACATATCAGTATATCTTACGTTTACGTACGACTCGAAGTAGGTCCTGAAAAATCAGTTAAACATTTCAACTTTTTACTTGAGGGGTAACAATCTTTAAATTGACCAAGGAATGTAAGATAGTAACCTACTGAAAAGGATCAACATGACTGTATATCTTACGTTTTTTTGTAGGACCAAATGAATTAAATATTTGGATTAAAATATGATAATGGAATTTTTTTTCATGAGAGGTAACTGTCTTTATTTGACAACATTATGCAAGACAGTGACCTTCTGAATTAGGTTTAGAAACCGTCAAAAAAACATTTGAATGAAAATATGGAAATTGGAATATAGCATCAACATTGTGACTTTTATAACTTTTTTAATGAGTGGCAATAGTTTTAAATTTAAATTTTGGATGAAAGACGGTGACCTATTGAAGAGACCCAACATATCAGTATGTTTACGTATGACTCGAAGTAGGTCTTGAAAATTGAGTCAACCATTTTGACTTTTTACCTGAGGGGTAACAATCTTTAATTTGACCAAGGGATGTAAGATAGTAACCTACTGAAGAGGATCAACATGTCTGTTTCTTTTACGTTTTTTTGTAGGACCCAAATGAATCAAAATATTTGGATTAAAATATGATAATGGAATTTTTTTTCATGAGAGGTAACAGTCTTCAATTTAAAAACATTATGCAAGACAGTGACCTTCTGAATAGTGTCAATTGAAATATGGGTCAAAACATTTGAATGAAAATATGAAAATTGGAATATAGCATTAACATTAACAATTAGCAATATTATTTAAAATAAACATAGGATTAAAGACAGTGACCTATTAAAGAGATCTAGCATATCAGTATATCCTTCGATTACGTATGACTCGAGGTAGGTCCTTATAATTGAGTCAACCATTTTAACTTTTTTAATGAGGGGCAATAGTTTTTAATTTAAATTTTGGATGAAAGACGGTGACCTATTTAAGAGACCCAACATATCAGTATGTTTACGTATGACTCGAGGTAGGTCTTGAAATTGAGTCAACCATTTTGACTTTTTACCTGAGGGGCAACAATCTTTAATTTAACCAAGGGATGTAAGATAGTAACCTACTGAAGAGGATCATAATGTCTGAATATCTCACGTTTTTTTGAAGGACCCAAATGAATCAAAATATTTGGATTAAAATATGATAATTGAGCTTTTTTCATGAGAGGTAACAGTCAATAATTTGAAAACATGATCTAAGACAGTGACCTACTGAATATTGCCAATTGAAATATGAGTCAAAACATTTAAATGAAAATATGAAAATTGGAATATAGCATCAACATTGTGACTCATAACTTTTTTCATGAGGGGCAATGTTTTTAACATTAATTATAGGATAAAAGACAGTGACCTATTGAAGGATCCAAAATATCAGTATATTTAGTCAAAATTTAGTCAACTATTTTAACTTTTAACCTGAGGGGAAACAATCTTTAATTTGACTAAGGGATTTAAGAAAGTAATCTACGGAAGAGGATTAACATGTCTGTATATCTTACGTTTTTTTATAGGACCCAAATGAATCAAAATATTTGGATTAAAATATGATAATTGAGCTTTTTTTATGAGAGGTAACAGTCTTTAATTTGATAATTTGATTTAAGACAGTGACCTACTGAATAGTGAAAATTGAAATATGTGTCAAAACATTTGAATGAAAATATGAAAATTAGAATATAGTATCAACATTGTGACTACTATAACTTTTCTCCTGAAAGGCAATAGTTTTTAAATTAAAAATAGGATTAAAGACAGTGACCTATTGAAGGATCCAACATATCAGTATATCCTACGTTTACGTACGACTTGAAGTAGGTTCTGAAAATTGAGTCAACCATTTTAACTTTTTACCTGAGTGGCAACAATCTTTAATTTGACCAAGATATGTACGATAGTAACCTACTGAAAAGGATCAACAAGTCTGTATATCTTACGTTTTTATATAGGACCCAATTGAAAAAATATTTGGATTAAATTATGATAATTGAGCTTTTTTCATGAGAGGTAACAGTATTTAATTTTACAACATGATGTGAGACATTGACCTACTGAAAAGTGCCAATTGAAATATGGGTCAAACCATTTGAATGAAAATATGAAAATTGGAGTATAGCATTAACATTGTGACTTTTATAACTTTTTTCCTAAAGAGCAATAGTTTTTAATTTAAATATAGGATAAACGACAGTGACCTGTTAAAGAGACCTAGCATACCAATATATCCTACGTTTACGTACGATTCGAGGTAGGTTCTGAAAATTGAGTCAACCATTTTAACTTTTTACCTGAGTGGCAACAATCTACAACATGATGGTACACAGTGACCTACTGAATTGTGCCAATTAAAATATGGGTTTTGAAATAGGTTTTGAAAATTGAGTCAATCATTTTAACTTTTTACCTCAGTGGCAACAATTTACAACATGATGTAAGACAGTGACCTACTGAATTGTGCCAATTAAAATATGGGTCAAAACATTTGAATGAAAATATGAAAATTGAAATATAGCATCAACATTGTGACTCTTATAACTTTTTTCTTGAGGGGAAATAGTTTCTAAAATAAATATAGGATGAAAGACAATGACCTATTGAAGAGATACAGCCTATCAGTATATCCTTCGATTACGTATGTCTCGAAGTAGGTCCTGAAAATTGAGTCAACCATTTTAACTTTTTACCTGAAGGGCAACAATCTTTAATTTGACCAAGGGATGTAAGATAGTAACCTACTGAAGAGGATCAACATGTCTGTATATCTTACAGTCAATAATTTGACAGCATGATCTAAGACAGTGACCTACTGAATATTGCCAATTGAAATATGGGTCAAAACATTTGAATAAAAATATGAAAATTGAAATATAGCATCAACATTGTGGAATCAATTAAGTTCATTAGTGGCAATAGTTGTTTACATAATCTTCAACTAACGAGCTCGCCTATGAAGGATTCACATAAGCAGTATATCCTACGTTTTTGTACGCGACTTTGAAGAATGATTTAAGTAAAACCATTTAACTTTTTACCTGATGGGCAAAAATCTTTAATTTGAGATACCGGAAATAGTAAACCTACTGAAGGCGAAAGTGTATATCTTACGTATTTTTGTAGGACCCAAATGAATCAAAATATTTGGATTAAAATATGATAATTTGAACAATTTACATGAAAATCTGTTCCTTCATATATTTACAACATGAGTAAGAGAGTGACCAACTGAATAGTGCCAATTGAAATAAGGGTCAAAACATTTGAACGATCCAACATATCAGTATATCCTACGTTTACGTACGACTTGAAATAGGTTCTGAAAATTTGAGTCAACCATTTTGACTTTTTACACTGAGAGCAGGGTAATTAATTTGGACCAAGGCGATTGTAAGGATAGTAATCCTGACTGAAGAATATCAACGTTAATATATCTTACGTTTTTGTTTAGGACCGAATGAATCCAAAATATTGGAGTTCCAAAATATATAATTGACTTTTTTCATGAAAGGTAACAGTCTTTAATTTTACAATTGATGTAAGACAGTGACCTTCTAAATAATGCCAATTGAAATATGGGTCAAAACATTTGAAAGAAAAAATGAAAATTTCAATATAGCATCAACATTGTGACTCTTATAACTTTTTTTTCTGAAGTCGGCAATAGTTTTTAACCTAATTATTAGGATGAAATACACGTGAACCTATGAAGAGATTCAAACATATCAGTATATCCTACTTTTATGTATGTCTCGAAGTAGGTCCTGAAAATTTAGTCAACCAATTTAGCTTTTAACCTGAGGTGCAACAATCTTTAATTTGACTAAGGGATGTAAGATAGTATTCTACGGAAGAGGATCAACATGTCTGCATATCTTACGTTTTTTTTGTTGAAAGAACCCAAATGTTTTTTTTTTCAATCAAAAATATTTGGATTAAAACTATGATAATGAGCTTTTTCATGAGATGTAACAGCTTAATTGATAATATGAAATATGACGTTCAGCGTCGTCATGCTATACTTGGAAGATCATCTCACGGGAGATGCGTTTGGTAAGTCTTGAGTTACAGATTGCATTGCGAATACTGCACAGGTCGATTGCTTTATCCACAGGAGATCGGAATACTAAATATGATATAGGTTCGAGAATTTTAATAAGTGTTATTGGATGGTTGTCTTGTCTTAAGTTTTTGACATTACAATTAATATCAATCTTAACCACCCCATTTTACATTTAATTGGGCGTTCCTGTCCTGGGATTTATTTTGTAGCCATCCAATCTGTATTCGTTTATCATTGAATTACTTTTGTTTTGTGAATTTTATTTTTGCATTGTTTTTGCTGGAATATAGAGCGCAGAGCTTACCTGTTTGTAATGTTTGCTAAAACCTGTGCTAGAGTTCATTGTTTTAGGTTTGTCATCAATATTTAACATCTGGGATATGGTTAAATTGCATGCTAAATTGTCAGCGTATTAGTCAGTGTGTGAGCGTGAGTGTCTATTATATTTGAAGTTGCTATATGTTTGATTTTATGCGTATTGTTTTCAAATAGTACGTTTGTTCAGTTATGAGAACAATTACTTATTGTCCGAGAAACAAGCAAACACTGCATAATTTTAATACTTTATATTTAATGCTTTTTATATATTATATATATATATATATATATATATATATAATATTAACTATATAATATATATATATATATATATATATAATATATATATTATGAGAAATATATAATAAAATTTAATCTTTATTTTATTAAAAATTATATTTTAAAATAATAATAATATATAATATATATATATATATATATATATTATATATTATCTATATTATTAGATAGGGAGTAAAATTTGCAAAGTTGCGTGAAGCGAAAATAGTGATTTTCGTAATCCTGACTTTTACTCGTTTTGGGTCCTGGGTCGCCAAATACTATTTTCCCAAAAAGATTTTCTTATATTTTTACTACCGGAATTAATTTAAAGCCTGTATATAATATATTTATATATATATATATATATACTCACTATATCTCGATATTATATATATATAGTAATAGTATATATATATATATATATATATATTAATTATATATATATATATATATATATATATATATATATATTATATAATAATATATATTATATTATATAATATATATATATATATATATATACATCTTTAATTTTGTTTGAAAAAAATTTGTTTTCATGCGTGTATCAGTGAAAGCAAATTTCGAAATTTTTTGTAGAAAAGTGATTGTGATTCGTGCGTTGTAAAGTGACTGTTTGTTAAATAATTTATTTTAGAGTTGATTTTCTTGAAAGAAATTGTAACAATGTCTTCTAACACTGAGTTTGTGGAGATGTGTAAGGCATTGGGTTTGTCGGGTAAGGAAGTTGCTAATGCATTAAAAGATAGGTTAGCTCAGGAAGCGGAGCGTGAACAACAGAAGATAGCTGCTGCTTTGGAGGAGAAAAAGTTGGCACTTGAAGCTGAAAGGGAGAAAGCTAGGCTTGAAGATGAAAGGGAGAAAGCTGAGCTTGAAGTTGAAGCTGAAAGGGAGAAAGCTAAGTTTGAAGCTGAAATGGAGAAAGCTCAGCCTTGAAGCTAAAGCTGGATTTGAGAAAGCCAAAGTCGAAGGCAGAGAACGAAGAGAAAGGCTAAGTTAGAGGCAGAGAAGGATGCAAGAGAAGCAGAGGAGAGAATGCTGCAGATGAAGTTAGACGCTGATGATAGACAACGTCAGCATGACGCAACAATAGCTTCTCAAAGCACTCAAAGTAGCCAAAGCACTTCCTACGCTAACAAATACCCGAAATTAAAGCTTCCATTTTTTGATGAAAAGGTGAACGACATTGAGGAGTACTTATTAATTTTTAAAAAGCAATCGGAGGCGAGATGATCATCCCTTAAGGAGAAGCAAGCATTGCGTTTCGGGTCATTCTTACAGTTAAACGGTCAAAGTATTCAACCAATCGACTGCTTGAAGAATTAAAAAATTACGATAACCTCGAAAAAAGACTCTGCTAAAGTACTCTGGTCTACAGAAATAGTGGATACGCGCTTACAAGTATTGAGTCCCACTTGTGATAACCCTAAGGTTACCTGCCAGAAATATTATTTGATAGCTCTAAGGAAAATGGATTGCCGTGGCTAATTGTAAAGATGACACCTTGATGATCTAATAGAAATTTTCTCAGTCGACCAAGATACTTGGAATACTCAGTCCCGAAAGAAACTTGCCACATATCTATGAGCGGAGACGAAAAAGAAGTACCAGGAAAAGAAATCATTGTCAGTTCAGAAGGTTATATGGAAGCGCATCATTAAAATTTTGTATTTATTCCACGCACGGAATCATAATCACACAGATTAAAGAGCCAGCCACAACAGCAGTGAGATAATTTTTAGATCGAGAGGGCAGTGGTTATTTCAAAGAATGAATACCCATGCAAATAACGACCAACGCACATCAAGACCAACTAGCAATGGAGATAAGAGCAATAGCGGAAATAGCGACAGACAAAACCATCGTCGCAGTAGCAGTGAGCCGTGAGCCTAGGGCTGTGGTCACTTGCTACAAGTGTTCGAGGAAGAGGGTATCTCGCCAGAGATTGTAGAGTCACTCCTCCATATTTTCAACAGTATTGGTAGAGAGACAGAGCAGATAAATTCTGGTAAACAAAAGGACAGGAAGGAATAGAACATCACGGCGAGCCAACGGTCCGGAGTTTTCAGATAGGCGTCAATTAAAGTCCTGAATGATCAGCGTGAAGAGCCGCGAAATCTCCTGACCGAAAAACGATTGGAAGGTGGAGAATGATCTAAATTTCACAACCTCTACCTTGCGCCTCAACATATGGGTACGATAGAATGGATATCGAGTCAAGATACTCCGAGATAGTGGTTGTGAATTTGTAGAGTGGTGCGAGAGAAATTCGTACCTGAAAAATGTTTATAGCTTGGTAAGCATAAACATGACGGATGAGGCAATTTTCTGGACGGAACGGTGATTTAGAGGCTCCTATTCACGTACTGAGTGACGAGGTACACCCCTTTACTATGTGCCTAGGACGGAGCCGCAAGCAGTGCTATCCAGAAGTGCGTTTATGATTTAGTGTATTGGGAATGTCGAGGGCGCATTACCCCTGTATCAGCCGAAACTCGCGTGAGTGGATACAACGTGTGCTCGCACGGATTCCTCATATGAGAAAGGACGGGCAAAACCTAGAGGTTTGACCTATTCCCCATCGTCGAGAATGCTGAGGAAGATTTCTCAGGAAGAATCTACTGAAACTAATCATACTTATGGAATGGCGAGTCTGGAGAAAGAAGAGATTTTTAGAGAGAAACTGTCAGTACCACAATCTTTGGGACATCATCAGAAAAAGATGTCAGAACCAACCACTGAGAGCCATCAATTACTATTGCAAAGACCAATGTGATGGAAAACGTCCTCTCTCCCATACAGTTCATCAAAGGCATTGAGAAGTTACAGAAGCAAGAAGTTTAATTAGCTCCATCCTATTAGAACTCTTAGAGAATGTTGACAAGGAAGAGTACCGGATAGTCCGGGGGACATCAATTGTAAATAGTAACGTTTAGGTTTAAGGAACCAGACTGTACGTTAAAAGAGGGGAGCACGGAGAGGTGACACAGACCTCGTGCACCAAAGTTGCCATGAGAAGAGAAGAGATATAGCTGTGGCGTGGAAGAAGAAGTACCTCACAATGAAGTAAGTACGGAACTTATGAATGATCGAAACTTCCGAAGTAAAACAGAGAAAGGACGATTTTATCTCTGCAAGGTGATTTATGGGTGTAGGTCTGTAGAAGACGGTGAAAAATAAGTATGTAGTGAGGCATGTAGTGTTATTCTCATAAAGAGTGGTTTGAGAAACCAACGGACAAGATTTAACTTTTGATAGTACCAAAAGAATATAGAAGTTGTTCTGAAAAGCTCGCACGCACTCGCAAGTCTTCGGTTGGTCGATCAAAGGTGATGTGAAGAAGACAATGGTTAAAAATCAGCCCAACAATTCTGTTTGGCCCAACATACACCAGGATTTAAACTAAACACTGTTACTCCCCTTATATATGTAAAAGACGTGCCCGAAAGGAATGGTAAAGAAGTACCTCTAATGCCCCATGCTCATCATAGATGAAACTTTTCAAGATAATCATTCGACTTAATAGGACCAATTTCCACCACCATTTCTGAGAGCATCGGTATGTCCTAACCAATTGTTCGATGCTGCCACAGCCTATCTAGGCAGTTCCTCTTAATCATAAACCGCCCAGAAGGGTTACTGAAGTGCCTTTTTCCGGTATCCATACTCTTTAATGAGGTGTGGGGGTCCACCGAGAAGGAGATACTTAGTGGACAAGTGATACCCACTGACGTTAATTTACATCAGATTTAATGAGGGATCATGACGACAATGCTAAATAATTTAATAAGCAAGAGGTCTCTTTGTACTCTACCACCCCATGAGGCAAGGTCTCAACGAGAAGTTTATTGGTACCCTTAAAGCGGATTGACCACAGCAAGGTATGTGCAGTGAGTCAACGTACGAACAAGTCTGCACCCTACAGTTCTGTGAGAGCACCGTTGCTGTTTGCATTACAGGGAGGCCCCACACACAGGACTCCACAGATTCTCAACCTTCGAGCTTCCTGTATGGTAGGACTTGTGCGGAGGTCCAATGCAAATATTACAATGAAATTTGGGAAGATGAGATCATCAATCCCTGAGGAGGCATAAGGTCAACCTTCAGGTATGTTGTATTTGACTTGCAAGACAGGTTTAAACGAAACTCTAAAGTCTAGCTAGAGATCTTAGCCAAGAGCCCAACATTATACGCAAAAGATATACTATGACAAGGCGCAACGGCATCAGAAAGCTGAGAAGTGGAGATTTAGCTCTCGGTTTCTACCAACATTCCAGTAACAAGACTGTTATAGTGGGGCAAGCATTACCCAGTTATCGAACTATACGGCAAGGACAACTATAAGATACAAGTTGAAGATGTGATAAAAACTTATCATATAAATCTACTAAAGAAATATATTGTGAGAGAGGAGATTGAGTAAGAAGAAGAAGAGACGGATCAACATCGGGAGAATATAGGTGCTTCGGCGGTGATCTTGGACACCGAGAACGAAGAGAATATTAATTTAGTGGATAGGGATCCCACACCGATCCAAAAAGAGAAGTTTTCAGACACCGAAATCAGTGAGGACATACCAGATCCTATGAGGAGAGAGTTGATGAAGATCTTGGAAAGGAATGAGGAAATTTTTACAGATGTGCCCGGCACTGCGAAAAATGACTATCATGCAATTGACCTCATTGACGATACCCCAATCAGATTGAAGCCTTATAAGTTACCATTCACGACGCGGACGGAACTGAAGAAGGAGACTGATAAGATGATCAAAATGGGGATCATTGTTCCCTCCACGTCACCATACTCAGCGCCAGTGGTCGTTGTCCAGAAAGAAGGAACGGAGTAGAGGCGCTATGCTCCGGACTATTAGCGCCCTAAAAAGATCACTGTGTGTATCTGATCCGGAGCCCAATGACCACTACTCCAGGCCTTATTCACAAGTTTGCCAAAGATAGTTTTTCACAAAACTTGATTAGCCAAGGGTATTGCAAATTCAAATTAAAAGCCAGAATACTGTACAAGACGGTTTCTCGACCGATGGACGGTCACTCTCTCACTTACCTCACAAAGGCTGCCGCTACGGTTATTGGTAAATGCCGGTGCAAACGTGCTTTGTTGAGCAATGCGTAGGTTCCTGCGTCATGGAATTTAACGATGTCGATTCCTTATTGAGATCAACTCGATACATCGTCCATTCACAGACCTGGCGCGAGCCATTGGTTATCTTAGAGAATGTCTACAAAGACTCCAGGAGAGAGGGTTGTTTACTTATCCGACAAACTAAGTGTGAATTTTCTTAGAAATCGAGTGTGTGGCGAGTTCTTGGGTGACTATAATTGGTTGTGGCACTAAGAGAGGTATTACACGAAGCATAAGTGTTAGTGAAGACTTATGAAGAACTAGCACCTAAGAAAAAGAAGCAGGTGAGATAATTCTTAGTGCTCACCGGATATTATCCAGACTTTCGTGAAGAATTTATGCGAAACTTGCAGAAGCCATTGACTGAGTCCTGACGAAAAAGGAGAGCCGCACGATAGTAAAATGGGGGTCAATACTCAGCAAGCATTTTGAAAAATTTAAGGAGGCGTTAATGCTCGAAGCCGATCTAAAGATGCCAGAGCTGGAGAAAGACCTTTGCGACTACAAGGCGGTGACGCATCAGATACTGCTGCTGGCATTGGTGCCTCCTACAGGAAGATCGCGCAGGAATTCTTCACTCACTGTTGCTTATTTGGCTGCTCAAGAAATTGGTCACAGTCGCAGCGACAGAGCGAGTTGGTACCTTCAACTTTGGGAAAGCGAGGCCTTAGAGAATTAATTACTGAGTTAATCTCAGGAAGTTGATTCATATACTCTATGGAAAGGAATTTATCTACAATTCTGATATAGACCTCTGACAGCTAGTGAATAAAAAGAGATAAATCGAGAAATAAACTCTTAGTGTTATAATCGATGTAATCATTGTACCTTCACAGACGATTCAGTTTACTCCTAAACCACATTCGCTGGAAGAGATAAAACGTCATCCGGGCTGAGTTATTTGAGTGATCATATACGATAGAGACATTCGGATTCGCCTACAGAAGCAACTAAAGAAGAAAGGGAGCACTTTAGGATGAAACCAATGTCTATAACATCATCTATTATAAGGCTAAATTGTAACAATTTGCTTAGTTTGGTGGGCCAAAGAATGTAACACAGACTGTGCGATTGGATATAGCAGTAAAAATAGTTGTTTTCATTATATTTTTTATGCTAGTAAAAGATCCATTGCTCTTGCCAATGACCCCATTCCTTTGGCAATAACATGCGATAACTATCCTCGCTAATAGCC
>JABUQX010024283.1:0-5000 GCA_015478945.1 Trachelipus rathkii
AATTCTGCTTTACTGCTTCTTTCTGCTTTGCTTTAACTTTCTGCTTTACTGCTTTAACTTTCTGCTTTACTGCTTTAACTTTCTGCTTTACTGTTTTAACTCATATATTTATTAACATTATGTTTTCTTTTATATTTTTTATTTTGTTTTAATACTTTTTATTTATTATTTCTATTTTTATTTTTGTTTTAATACTTTTTATTTTTAATTTGTAATGTAAGAATAAAAACACACAGAGTTTCTGTTATATAAACATTTTATTTTAATAAAATTGTACGAAATTTTATTAAAAACCTTTTTATATATACGAGTTTTAAGGGAAGTAAAATCGCGTTTTTTCATTTTAAAGCATTTATTACATAATCAGAAACTATAAAATCATTGACATACAAATTTTTAGCATCAAATATATTTACAAGTTTATTAAAACATACATTATTTAAAAAACATATAATGAAATAAATACAATAGACTCCACATAAATTGGAATATAAGGGTTGAACAGGGTAAGACATAGTTTTTACACAACTTACATTATTATTAGTGATGGGACGATTAATCGGAATCGGCATCGGAATCGGAGGAATCGGCTGTTTTTCAGGAATCGGAATCGGAATCGGAATCGGCAAAATTATACCGATTCTTTGACCGATTCTTTGGTATACAATCTGAAAATAATTTTTATTCGATCTTTATGATATTTCAAAGACAATATTTCGAAGTCTGCCGTATTGATTTTTAATTTCAGTTCTTCCTGAATTCTATTTAATTAAAGAAAACTGGATTGAGCGGCGCATCTTTACGTAGAGCCTAAGATATCATGTTAGGATTTTCAGACAGGCAGACATTTGGCAATGTTTCGTTAGTCATGTTATGTAATATGTTTTGATAATTATATACCCGTGAACTCGTAAGTGAGCAGTGAAATATTTGCCTTGTAGGCTTGTAATAATTGGAGCTATTGAATATAAATGCTATCCTTCGAGTTTCACCTTTTCACGTATCTCACACAGCATCTAATATAAGTGATTGTCTTCAAAATGTTATGGAAGAATTCAATATTCCTGCTAATAAAATTCATGTTATAGTAAGGGATAACGCACCTAATATGGCTGCAGGAGTTACACAAGCAGGATTCCAGAAATTACCTTGCTTTTTACACTCTTTGACACTAGTTCTCAATGATGCCATATTTGAACAAAGAGACGTAAAAAAAATATATCCATATGCAAACAAATCGTAGGTCATTTTAATCACTCGCCCCAAGCTATTTCCAAGTATGAAGAATATCAAACTAGATTTAATTTACCACAGCACAGATTTATTCAGGATATACAAACCAGATGTAATAGCCAGTATCATATGCTTTCAAAAAATTTTGAACAAAAGACGGCTCTCATTTCATATTGCAGTGATCATTCAAAACCTGTATGCTTAGAAACAATGGAAAGTTCTTGAAAAATTGCTAAAAATACTTAAAAATTTTGTTGATTGTACAAATTTATTGAGCCACAAGGAATCAATGGCATCGGCAATAATCCCAAATATGAAAATGATTTGCATTTTTTTTAAAAAGAGTCAGAAAAAAGAACTATTTGAGGGACTTGGGTCTACAGTATCAGCATGGAAAAATTCAGTAAAAAATAGATTCAGCATTTACTTTACTGATAAGAATCTTGTGCTTGCTACCTATCTTGATCCACGCTTTAAAATTACATTCCTTGAGGATGATTATAACAATATAAAAGTGGAAGATATTCTTAAGCAATGGATGTGCGAAGATATATGTTGTATAAAGGAAAGGAAAACAGTTTCCACTACTTTAAACCAATTTTCAGATTGAGCCACAAGGAATCAATGGCATCGGCAATAATCCCAAATATGAAAATGATTTGCATTTTTTTTGAAAAGAGTCAGAAAAAAAGAACTATTTGAGGGACTTGGGTCTACAGTATCAGCATGGAAAAATTCAGTAAAAAATAGATTCAGCATTTACTTTACTGATAAGAATCTTGTGCTTGCTACCTATCTTGATCCACGCTTTAAAATTACATTCCTTGAGGATGATTATAACAATATAAAAGTGGAAGATATTCTTAAGCAATGGATGTGCGAAGATATATGTTGTATAAAGGAAAGGAAAACAGTTTCCACTACTTTAAACCAATTTTCAGATTTTTCTCATTTATCAACAGAATGGGGCGAAAAAAGTGATACTGAAGATAATAGTTTTAACTTCAGTTTTGAAAGTTGTTTTTCGGAATTTAAAGAGAAAAAGACTTTAAAAACAGCAAAGAAACTCATTCCCAAGGAGAAAGACACATATATTGAAAAAATTGAAGATGTTATAAAAGTAGAAATCAGCCAATATAAAAATATGAAACATTAAAAATTCAGAAAGTCCCTTACAATGGTGGTCATCGAATAAAGGAACCTTTCAGCATTTGGGTGTCCTTGCTAGAAAATATTCAAGCTCGTGATTTTTTGCAAAATTAGGCATATAACTTATATATATATATATATATATATATATATATATATATATATATATATATATATATATATATATATATATATATATATATATATATATATATATATATATATATATAATTGATGCTATGCAATATATACGGAATCGGAATCGGAATCGGAATCGGAATCGGAATCGGCACTTTTGACTGGTATCGGAATCGGAATCGGCATCGGCTGGAAATTTGGAATCGTCCCATCACTATAATAAGCTATGAAAATAAGGTAATATAATGATTATTCAATATAAATTTTAAGTTCAAAGAATCAATTATGTGAACAGTATCGTTTTTTGCTCTATAAACGGAAATCCAATGTCCTGTTGAGGTGATGTGACGAGGCAATGTATTGAATATGAAGCAGGTATCCTTCTCCAACTTTACAGAGTTTATTTCGTTAATAGCAAACACTCCTAAAAAGCGAGGTTCATTTTTAAACACCGATTTTATTTCCTCTTCATTCATCTTTAATAATTCAAAAGTACGTTGCGTACTCTGTCAATTTCAATGAGTTGAGGATGCTCAAGATAGACCACTACAGTGATGGGTGATTGTAGAATCGATCCAAAAGAGAGACTTAGTCCTAGGGTGCCCTTTCTCAAAATGTTTAAATGATAGGCGTTACAAGCTGAAAGGTCTGCAGTAAGATCATAGGCGTATAAATTACTATTCTTTGCGTATTCTTCAAGATTTAAACCTGTCCCGCTATCATTACATGATACAGTATTGGCTATTAAGTCGTAAAAAGGTCGAGTACAGAGAGATAGGTCTCCGTTGTATAACATTTCATAATCACGTCCGTGAGGCAGTCCATTCACATGTAAACTGATACCCCTAAGTCCGAAAGGTGTGAATTTATAGGGTGACTTTTTATAATTCCCGGAGTAGGCTTTGTTCCACAATCCCTATTATTACTTTCTGTGGTAAATTTCCATTCACAATGTTAGGGATATTGATACTCGATAATCCTTGAGTGAAATTAAATATCTTGGTTTCAACTCTCTTAATAGGGTACTTTGCTGTAGTATTCAAAAGCGAATTTTCAATTTCCAAATGACGCTGTGGTGATAATTTCACTTTTCTGACATAGAGATAAGCCTCCAACAGTTTGAAAACAGGTTCTGGACATACAGCTGTAGCAGTAGGCTTACTTTTTATTTTAAGAGCAAATTTAGGATTTGACCGTGATAAAATGATTCTAGTATCTACAGATGGTAGAATGAGTCTTTCTTGAGAGAAGATATCGCCATTTAATCGACCGTAAAATTCATAAGTATTATTTATGACTTTAGCTGCTTTATCTATATGTGCAGCTTCATCTTTGAAACTGTAAAAACCACATGATTTGAGATGAGATTGTTTAGCATCGTCTGAATAATTTAACAAATGTTCTATATAGCTTCTATAAGGATAATTAGCCGCTGATGCACCTAGTGAAGTTCCGTTAAGATAGACTTCAACCTGGGTGAAACATGTATACAGGAAATTTGATTCTGTATATACTATATGGTCATCACCCGTAGGAAGATCTGTACCATCAGGTTTTTTCAATTTCGTTTTTACATATAAAAACACATTAGAGGGATCTAAGTACTGATCAGAAGTGCCTGGAATATTGAACTCTAGAGGAACATCTGTATTGGTAATTGAATGCAGAGGATTAATACTGATAAAGTTGGACTCGCTAACGCTAATCTGTGTAGGGTTCATGGAGAAGAGATCCAATTCACTCTTACAACAATCAGGACTAGAAGGATGAAGGAAATGCATCTTGTATGTGCGAGCTCTGGCCGTATAATGAACATTTTCATGAAAAACCTTACTTATATACACACATCGTATAAAAGTTATCAGTTAGTAATTAAATAGCAAATACATCAATACATTTTTTCTTTAGAGGTTTTTTCCGCTTAGTCTTTTTCTTTATGACAATCTTCTTGATCCCTCGACCTTGTCCTGACATTTTACGTCTTATTTTACGCTTAACATCATCCAACATCTCATCTGAAACATCGGCTATACGTCTTTTTAATGCTGTACGAGGATTATTTCCTGCAGCAATATCTTGAATAGTATGCAAACCTGTTCTTATAGCTTTTTTACCTATATATTCCCCGCCTTTCCTGAGTAGAGGCCTTGCACTTCTCCATAGCTTGGCAAAAAATCCACCAAGGCCATACCCCCTCTGCATTTTTGTTCCCCTGAATACCCTTTCTTCGTCCATTATTACAGGAGTATCTTTCTTATACTATCTTTACACTGTGAGAGTATGTTAAGGAATGAAAAAATATATCTGACTACACCTCTTATATATATTCCATTATCCTGTAATTACTGCATCTGCTTCTTTCTAATATGAACTTTGCATAACAATGCGCCGTATGTAAAGGGAAGGGATTTCCTTCTACATCTTTTATATGCACGCGTACAGAGTCAAAATTTGATCTATTCAGAGGTAGATAATGAACA